>OX376372.1:64902125-64940567 GCA_947369275.1 Nemotelus nigrinus
GCTACCCATTGCCGAGAATGGATGACATTATGGATACTCTAGCCAGTGCGAAGTGGTTTTCAACGTTGGACTTGAAGAGCGGATACTGGCAGGTCGAAATCGAGAGGAGTGACCGTGAAAAGACAGCCTTTTCCGTAGGAACTGGACTCTGGCAATTTGTTGTAATGCCGTTTGGACTATGTAATGCTCCTGCGACCTTTGAACGGCTCATGGAGCGAGTACTGCTTGGACTAAGTTGGAAGACGTGTTTGGTGTACCTGGATGACATTGTCATCGGCAGAACGTTCAAGGAACACCTGAAGAACCTGGAGGACGTATTCGAAAGGTTGCGAGCGGCTAACCTAAAGCTTAATCCCAAAAAATGCAACCTTTTATGCAGTGAAGTGAAATACCTTGGTCATGTGGTTTCCACTGGAGGAATAAAAACCGACCCTGCGAAAATTGAATCCGTTAAAAATTGGCCAGTACCTAAGGATAAGCATCAACTTCGGAGTTTTCTGGGATTGGCAACGTACTATCGCTGGTTCGTGAAGGATTTCGCTACCATCGCCAAAAGTTTACACCAGCTGACGGAGAAAAATCAGCCGTTTAACTGGAACCACTAGTGCCAAGCAGCGTTTGAAAAGCTTTAACATGAGCTGTGTGAAGCACCGATGCTAGCATATCCTGAGCCGCAGAAAACTTTCATCGTGGACACTGATGCAAGTAATACAGGTATAGGTGCAGTATTATCGCAACAAATCGATGGCCAGGAATGGGTGATTGCTTACTTTAGTTGGGTGTTATCGAAGTCAGAGCGAAACTACTGTGTCACCCGAAGAGGCCACTAAGCATTTTCACAAATACCTGTATGGCCAAAGCTTCGTATTGAGGACAGATCACGCCGCTCTGAGATGGTTGCTCAACTTTAAAAACCCCGAGGGACAAGTGGCACGATGGATTGAAAGGTTACAAACATACAACTTCAACATAGTCCATCGAAAAGGTAGCATGCACGGAAATGCTGATGCTCTCTCCAGACGTCCATGCAAGCCGGAATGCAAGCATTGTCATCGGTTAGAAGAAAAGGTAGTCGATGCCGAGGTAAAATGGATATCCGTTTCACCAGCAAGAGGATGGTCGCAGTCAGAACTACTGGACGCATAACTGGCGGATGGAGATCTACGATAAATCATAGCGTGGAAGGAGTCTACACATCGGCCTGAATGGCAAAGCATATCGAATCGAAGCCCTACACTAAAGAGCTACTGGGCACAATGGAACTCCTTGAATCTTGATAGGGGCCTACTAAAATGAAAATGGGAAACTGCGGATGGGACGGCGCATCGCATGCAGGTTGTACTTCTTCGGAGCAAAGTTAAGGATGTTTTGCAGGAGATACACGAGGGTACATCAGGAAGCCACCTGGGCATAAACAAAACACGTAATAAAATAAGAGAACGATTTTATTGGCTACATGCGCGGGAAGATGTGGAGGACTGGTGTAGGAAATGTACAGCCTGTGCATCTGTGAAGGGACCCAGGAGAAAGCCTAGAGGTGAGCTGCAGACCTATAACGTTGGAACCCCTTTCGAAAGGATCGCCATCGATGTAGCAGGACCGTTCCTGGTGTCGCAACAAGGAAATCGCTACGTGCTGGTGGTATCCGACTATTTCACCAAATGGACAGAAGTCTACGCTATTCCAAATCAGAAAGCACCTACAGTGGCGGAGCAAATCGTGATTAACTGGGTTAGTAGGTACGGAGTCCCAAACGAGCTTCATTCCGATCGAGGTCGAAATTTCGAATCCCAAGTGTTTGCTGAGTTCTGCAATGCCTTGGGCAAAAACAAGACGAGAACCACTCCACTTCACCCACAGTCCGATGGAATGGTCGAAAAGTTCAACAAAACCTTGATCGAGCACTTGGCCAAAGTGGTAGAAGACCATCAGCATGATTGGGATTGTTATATCCAATTCTTCTTGAGGGCATCCTGTTGGCATCCTTCCTGAGAAACACCATCACGTATCGTATTTGGGCGAAATATTCGACTTCCGGCTGATGTTAAATTCGAAATACCACCAGATGATCCGACGACAACAACGGAGGACGTTTCGGAGCTGCGGCAACGACTAGACTCCATTCACGAGGCCGTTAGGAGCCACATAAACCTAAACACGGACCGGATGAAAACGCGATATGACCTAAAGGCAAACTCGGCTGGATTTCAAGAAAATGACTTAGTCTGGCTCTACAATCCCTGCCGGCAGAAAGGCCTCAGCCCGAAACTGCAGCCAAAATGGGAAGGACCATACCGAATCATTAAACGGTTCAATGATGTTGTCTACTGAATACAGCAGCATCGAAAACACCGGTCAAAAATGAAGGTTGTCCAACTAGACCGACTTGCCCCGTACCATGGAAACAACGCAATGGATGACGACGAATCTGTTCAGGACGAACAGGTCTAAGGAGGGGATAATGATGCCAAACGAGCCGTGTTTCGTTGTGGCGGCACCAGAAAAAGCTAGAAACGGCGAGGAAATACTCGACATACATCTCATATATGTATTTCCTACATGTATTTCATACATGTATTCAAAAACGAATACAATCCATAGATAAAACGTAGAATAACCCTCCAGAAAATAAAAAGGGAACATTCCAGAGCCCCAAACCCATGAGTCAGATCTCGCATGGCAACGGAAATTCCCATGAGTCATCTTCCACACAGTCAAGATCTTTAAATAGCCCATAGAGCCCTCTAAAAAGCAAAAGCAGAACATTCGAGAATCCGAGACACATTTGGCATGACTATAAATACCACCACGAGAGGTACTAGCAATCACTCAGCAGATAGCGAAGACAGCGAAAAGGCTGTTACTATGAAAAGCGATACAGCGATTCTAGTGTATTCGGGCGCGATTAATTAAAAGCGATAAAGTGCGAGTAATTATAGTGCGATAATTAAATTGTAACGCGAAATTATAATAGTGCGATCAGTAAATTGTACGGAATTTAGTCTTATAAATATTTGTGTGAATAAAAGTGTAATTAGTGTTTAAAAGAAACTGTTTTATTTCACGAATGTTAAGAATATCGAATCCACGGAAGGTTTTTTAACGGTAAAACACAACAATATATATATATATATATATATATATATATATATATATATATATATATATATATATATATATATATATATATATATATATATATATATATATATATATATATATATATATATATATATATATATATATATATATATACAAATATATATATTTGTGTTTTACCGTTAAACACCTTTCGTGGATTCGATATTCTTCACATTCGTGAGATAAAACAGTATTCTTTATCAACACTTATTACTCTTTTATTTACACAAGTAATTATAACCACTTAATCGTTTACACTTTACGATCGCACTTTTATAATTTTGCGTTACAATTTCACACTTTTTCACTTTCAAAATACATCCGCACCCGGATACTTAATTCACTGTTTCGCTTTTCACAGTAACAGCCTTTCCGCTGTTTTCGCTTTCTACTAACTCTGTTAGCCTCTCGTGGCGGTATTTATAGTCATGTTCGCATGTGTCTTGGGTTCTCGAATGTGCTGCTTTTGCTTTCTAGAGGGCTCTATGGGCTATTTAAAGATCTTTTCCGTTGCCACGTGAGATCTGACTCATGGTTTAGGGCTCTGGAATGTTCCGCTTTTTCTTTCTAGAGGACTCTGCTTGCGACTTGTTTACAAATTGCCTGTACGAGACACATGTATCAGACATATCTATCTCGCAGATTCTCAAACTGGTTTTTAGAGGATTATTTTACGTTTTGTCTGATTGTTTTCGTTGTTTGAACACATGTATGAAATACATGTATGAGATGTATGTCGAGTATTTCCTCGCCGTTTCTAGCTTTTTCTGGCGCCAATACAACTCGTTTGGCGTGCAAGCAACACTACCCCCTCCTTAGACCTGTTCGTCCCGAGTAGATTCGTCGCAATCCATTGTGTTGTTTCCATGGTACGGGGCAAGTCGGTCTAAGTGCACAACCTTCACTTTTGACCGGTGTTTTCGATGCTGCTGTATTCGGTAGACAACATCATTGAGCCGTTTAATGATGCGGTATGGTCCTTCCCATTTTGGCTGCAGTTTCGGGCTGAGGCCTTTCTGTCGGCGGGGGCTGTAGAGCAAGACTAAATCATTCTAGCCATTGCCGCAGCTCCGAAACGTACTCCGTTGTTGTCTTCGGATCTTCTGGTGGTATTCCGAGTTTAACATCAGCCAGAAGTCGAATATTTCGTCCAAATACGACACGTGACGGTTATTCTCCAGTGGTGGTATGCGTCGTTGTTCGGTATGCTATCAGGCAGAATGGGATATGACGATTCCAATCATGTTGATGGGCTTCTACTACTTTGGCCAAGAGCTCGATCAAGGTTTTGTTGAACCTTTCGACCATTCCATCTGACTGTGTGTAAAGTGGAGTGGTTCTCGTCTTCTTTTTGCCCAAGGCATCGCAAGACTCAGTAAACACTTGGGATTCAAAATTTTGACCTTGCTCGGAATGCAGCACGTTCGGGACTCCGTACCTTGTTGTGTACACTTGACACTTGACGTTTCGACACTGGTCGAAATGTCAAATATCACATAGATGGCGACTAGAGCGCCCTAATTGCACGCGGTGGTAAATACCTGGAACTAGGTAATTATTTTTGATTCGCGCAGATTTTTTTGAAAAACTTAACTGTTATACTATTGCTATAAAAGCTCAGGATTGGAATCAATAAAGGAACATTCTTTGCTGGTAAGCCAAAAAGAAAAAGCGGCGAACAGATTTCGAAAAGAGTGTTTTTCTTTTCGAAAGTAGCAAAAAGAAAATCTGACCAGTTTGCGTAATAATAATAACACGTCTCATGGCTATAACAATAATAGAAATTACGGCACCAACCAGAACAGAAATTATAGAGACAATTACAATTCAAGATCAAGTGAAATGAACAATTCGAATAGTTACAGAAATAACAGAAATACTTATAATAATAGAAATAATGAGTGGAATCAAAATAATACTAATAGAAATAATAACTATAGAAATAACAATAATAATAGAAACAATCACAGCTCAAGGGGTAATGAAGTAAAATATCGAAATCACAGAAACTATGATAACAGCAGAACTAATAGCAGAAATTTCAACGATAGGAGACAACGAATAAATAAAGTCCAGGGAAACGGGACGAGCCCGGAGGCCAGCGACAAAGAACAATAAAAGTTGACCCCGGGACCAAGACAGAAAAAATATTACTACTTAACAGACAGCTCGAGAATTACGTCTCGATTTACTGCAAGGATATTAGAAAATATTTAAAATTATTGGTTGACACTGGAGCAGATGTGTCACTATGTAAAGCAAGTGCGATTCCGGATGATCAAATCATAAATGAAGACAAAAGATGTAAATTCTCCGGAATAACCGATGAACAAATACAGTCGATTGGAACGACTAATTTAAATTTGAGTATTGATGGAAATAACATCAATTTTCCATTTCAAATAGTGGAATCTGATTTTCCTATTCTTACGGACGGAATATTAGGAAGGGATTTTCTTACCCAAAAATTAGCAAGAATAAACTATGAAACATACACAATAACAATAAATATAAATTATGAAGACCACACTATACCTATTGCTACAAGAAAACAGAGGATTACAGTACCACCAAGGTGTGAATACGTATGTCCCATCGACATTAACATAGAGGAAGATAGTGTAACCACTAACAAAGAAATTAAACCAGGAGTTTATATAGCCACTTCAATAATCCCAGTAAAAGGCGTAAAACACATTAAGATATTAAACACAAATGAAGAAGAGGTAATACTCGAAAATTTTAAAATTGAAACCGAACCGTTAAGAAACTTCAAAACTTATGAAACAAGTGAATCAGTAGCCCGAAACATCAGAGACGAACAAAGATTTAAAGACATATTAAAACATTTTAAAATAAATCATCTGAATGCGAGAGACCAGAAGCCTCTACTAGAAATTCTTAAAACATACCAGCATATATTCCACTTAGAAGGTGAAGCTTTATCCACAAACAACTTCTACACTCAAAAAATACAAGTTACAGATACTACACCGACATACATAAAGAACTACAGGTTACCTCATACACATATTAACGAAATAAATAAACAAGTACAGGAATTGTTAGACAGCAAGGTCATCGAAAATTCAACCAGCCCCTATAACTCACCATTACTTCTAACACCGAAGAAAAGTGAACAAGGCGCAAATAAATGGAGACTAGTGGTTGATTTTAGAGCACTAAATAAGAAAATAGTCAACGATAAATTCCCTCTAACAAGACTAGAAGATGTTCTAGATAGTCTGGGGAGAGCTAAATATTTCTCTACTTTAGACATGACAAGTTCATTCCATCAAATAGAGCTTACGAAAGAGTCACGACCATTGACAGCCTTCTCAACGAACAAAGGGCACTATCAATTTAAACGACTACCATTCGGTTTGACAATTTCTTCAAACAGCTTTCAACGCATGCTAACCATAGCTCTAAGTGGACTGGACTCAGCAGCTTTTCTATATGTAGATGATATAATTGTTTTCGGCTGCAGTTTAGCACACCATAATTCAAATTTAGTACGAGTACTTGAAAGATTGAAAAAATACAATCTTAAGTTGAACCCTAAAAAATGCAGTTTCCTGAGAAGCGAAGTGGTTTACTTGGGACATCTGATAACTAAGGATGGAGTTCGCACTGATCCCGGAAAACTAGATACAATCAAAAAATACCCAGTACCAACAAATCCAGACGAAGTCAGAAGATTCGTCGCATGCGCCAATTATTACCGTGGATTCATCCCCGACTTTGCTAAAATAACGAAATGTCTAAACGATCTACTAAAAAAGAAAGTTGAATTCAAGTGGACACAGCAATGCCAAACAACATTCGAATTACTTAAAAGCAAACTAATGAATGCACCAATTCTACAATACCCGGACTTTAGCAAACCATTTATAGTCACAACGGATGCATCAGACTATGCATTAGGCGCAGTACTGTCACAAGGTGACATAGGACCATAGGCGCGCCGTAGGGGGGGGGCCAGGGGGGGCCGGGACCCCCCCAGACCCTAGGTTGGCCCCTCCCAGAAAAATAAATATTTCTAACAGCAGACACTTAAGTTTTCGCCTCTTTGGTTTTTGTTGTTACAGCAAGAGCTGTACAGTGCAGTAGTGTAAGCCTATACCAAGGCATACACACTACTTATAACATAGAAACTGTGTTATTTGCTGTATTAATTACGATGTTATGGGACTTATCTCGAGAATTTCGACAAGTTATACGTTAAGAAAAAGACGAAAAGCGCCTCGCCAAATATCCTTTTTTAATTAAGATTATCTGTTCATTTCTACTAGGCAATATACAGGTATTTAGATAAGAATACTTTTATAAACTGGTGTTTTATGCAATTATGTTTTTCACAAAACAGAGTCTGAGTATTCAAATGGTAGGCTAACGTAGAATACAGTTTTCGAAGTCATTTGGAGAATAAAAATGTCATCCCTGCTACTTTTATGCTATCTATTCAAGACAATGTTGTTTATTATGAGCAATTTTCGCTGCGCTTACTCTTTCTTGATGGGATTATGTACAATTAGCACATTCATACCTTACATTAATCAAAACAAACACAATCTCATTTCATATTTGAGAGCATGTTTCTTTGACTTTTGCGTATGATAAGGTGTACTTATTAAGTTTGAGTCAAAAAATCCATGCTGAATAGCTCGGAAAGTCCAATATTGCTGCTGCAAACCTTTTGACACCACCACAACAAAGACTATACCGAATTTGCATCCCTTTCAAATAACTTACCCTATAACTTTTGATCCATTGAAAGCGTTGGAAGTTATACGAAAAAAAGGGTGTTTGGAGCTAACTTCCGCGAATGTGTAAAATTTTTTGAAATTGAAATATTTTCGGTTTATTTTCACTACGAGATCATTATTTTTTGATTTAATAGAACCGATTTCCAGGACAAAAAAGTTGATGCTGGCATCGCGGGATACCGTAAACGCTACTTCCAGGTGCTAAAAATATAAATAATTCGGTGAAGAATTACGATTTTTGTGCGATTGGGAATTTTAGAAGTTTAGATTTGACTGTATAAATATAGTATCAAATTCATCAATCATTTGCATCTTATTCTAAATATCGATAAAAATATCAGAGAGTCAATGGTGTGAAAGATTTGTGTTTACGTACTTATGGTAGCTACACGGTTGTCCAGACATTTCAAAACGACAGAAACTTATTTTTTATACCCATTGATGCGTCTTGTGAATTTCGTGATGATCTGATGACTCGGTGTGCAGTTATCACAATGCAAAATTTTCCATAGAATATGCATTGTCGCCAAAAATACATCAAAATTTCAGCTCAACCAAACTTCGCGATCCGGATAAATTATCCGGATAGTAAAATTGATCCACAATGTCTTCAAGGACATATTGCATACAATAATCAAAACTCTACAATAATAAAACTCTAATAGTGCTTGGAAGACAGTAAGTGATATGGTGCTTGAACAGTCTTGGAATATTGTCAAGATGAACCGAAATTATTTGGAAAAGGCTATCGACCTTACGACGTGTCTCAGTCGCCAAGGACTTGCTTTCAGAGGACATGATGAAAGTGGTCCCAGTGATAACCGTGATTTTTTTTTGAAATCTTGTGAATTATTCCCGAAGCATGATTTAATTTTTGAAAAACATTTTAAAACAAGGTTGCGAACTACTGTAGTGGCAAAACAGAAAATGAGTTAGTAAAAACAATTGCTGAAATCGTTCGCGAGGACATGACAGCTGAAATAAAAGAGTGCGGACTGATATCTATTATGGCAGACGAAGCAAGGGTCCACAAAAAGGAACAACTCTCCGTGTTTGACAAATTTTCTAGATGTTTCAGGAGCTAGAAATGCCTCGTATTTAGTCGATATAACTTTGAGCCTGCTAGACAGTTACGGACTTAGCAAATTACTTGTTGTTGGACAGTCTTATGATGGTGCTAGTGTCATATCAAGTCAAAAAGGTGGTTTACAAACCTAAATAAAGATAAAACACCCTGCAGCCACATTTGTACACTGTCAAGCTCATAAAATTATCCTTGTTGTGATGCACACATTTTTCACAGTCGAAACGTATGCATCCTTTTTCAATGTCATCGAATCCCTTTACAAACACCTTTCAAAGCCATCACAACATCAATAGTTGAAGCAGCTTGAAGAGGCAGTTGGTTTAAACACAAGGCGTGAAATGAGAAGTTTAAGCTCGACTCTTTAGTCAATGAAATTTCACAATTGCAAATATGTGATCGATAGCTATGGAACTATAAAAGAGGCTTAAGAAAAAGAAATGAATGAAGGAAAATACAACGACTCAGCTTCTGCATTGGCGATCTTTCATCTTTCACTATGTTCAAATTTTTTCTTCTTTCACTATGTTCTTTTTATAACGAACATGTTAAGCACATATTTCAAAACTAAAAATGCAACTCTTTGGGATGGGATGGATCTTGTGAAAAGAACAGTTAAAACACTACTAAGTGAGCGAGAAAACTTTTATGTAGTTTGGGAAAAAATTAAATCATTCGCAGAGAAGCACTGTCTGGATCTCACATTTTCCAGAGGATCACGAAAGCGGAAAACAGCAAAAAGCACAAGTCTGAAAGGTTTTGATATGCCATCTAGCCTCGGACAAGCAGTTAGGGCTGCAAAGATATTCTTGCAAACCAAATGGCTCGGAAAGAGTAAGTTACAGCACTTTTCGTCTTGGCAAATTATTTATGCTTCTCCTAGGTTTTCTAGGTAACAAAAATTTGAAACAAGAGATCAATTTCTTCCTTGCAAGCTTAACCCTCCGAGTACACACCTATTTTTTCGATCATGGAGAACACTTGGGGTCAAATTGACCCCAAGCACTTTTGAACGTCTATAGAATCGCCGCCACTGAAGATTTTAATTTGAAAAAATTTGTAGGTATAGTTTGAGACCTTTTCTAGTAGTTCTTATGCATAAGACGTGCCTTAAATGTCCTTAACATACCTAAAAAAAAGTTCGCGAAAAACAGTTTTGGCGAAAATCGGGTTTTTTTACTAAAAAATCGTTATTTTTTTAATTTTCAATATTTTTGGCTGAAAATTTAGACATAATCTCTGAAGATATGACAAAATCATAAAAAAATTAGATGTATACCTATTGGACCTTAAAAAAAAGTATTTATTTTGCATATTTACGGTGGCGATTTTGAAGGCTTTTTATATTTGCATATTTTTAAAAAAAATTAATAAATTTGTTGATTTTTAATATTTTGAGCTTAAAATTTATATGGTTAGAATAATACAAAAATCATCCCTATACAAAGGGTATCAAAAAAGATATTCGTTACGCATATTGGTAGTAGTAATTTTGAGGGTATGAAAAATAATGAATTTTTTCATTTTTGAATAGAAAAAACTATTTTTTATTCATTAAAATATATAAAAATATTGACAAAATAAAGAAGAAATTGAAAAATTATTCATATCCAACACAATCATTACATAAAAATGCCCGATGCTCGTCGCACATCGGTCGATCGCACACATCTTTTGTTTTGTGGTCCTGTTTCCGAGAGCACAATAAACATCTTGCTGTTTTATTGAGCTTTGGACGTTCTGAAGGAACATTTGGGATATTTATTCCTAAAATATTCTCGATCCCTTTTCGAATGTCTACACGTAGAATGGTATTATTTAATTTTTCTCGTAAATATGGCTCGACGAGGTGAGCCACAACTTCTTTCAAGGCAGCAATGGCAGATTTATTTTTGGTAGCGTCAGTTTCAGTGTCTATCGATAGACCGATAGACACTGAAGAAGAAGAGGGCAGATTACCCTCGAAATATCGATATTTGTCACAAAAACTAAATATATCTAGCTTCGAAAGGAAAAATCGGTTTTTCAAAAACAGTTTTTACAAGCTGGAAAAAATTGGTACATATTAAAAACAATTATTTTTTGGCTATTTTAAATTAATCTATCGATTTATAAAGTAAAAAAAATATTGAATTTGACCTCAAAATTGACGTCGAGTACACATGGGGTTTATTTGACCCCTTGATCTGCTTCAAAGGCTTCTCAACGACGACTGACGACATGGGACTGTATGAGAACGGTTTAAACTTAAAGTCAAGGCACAGAAATACACTAAGCAACCTACAGTACCCCCCTTTTCCCGCAGGCCTAAGCGCTGCGATTGGTCAAAAAGGTCTCTGGGGTCAATTTGACCCCCTGTGTTCTCGGAGGGTTAATATATTCCAATTTCTTCAAAGACATTTTGAAAGTAAACTATTCTCTTCTTCAAGTATAAATTGAAATATATTTAGCTTCTTAACGAAAAAATAGTTTATATTTCTAATTACTTCCATTCTACTCTGGTATAATTCCTATAAGCGTTCATTTCTTAGCGCTAATGGATAATTCATGTGTAATTCATATTTACCATTCACATTATATGTATATGGTAGTAGCTCACACGTTTTCACAGACACGAAGTTTATTTGATAATGCATTATGCATTAGCAAATAACAAAGAATAAATTAATAAACATATAATGTATTAGCAAATTATATAAGTTGTATGAACAGTACGTGTACCTTACGGAAGACAAAATTATCGCTTGTTTTGAGTTTTTCGGTCCCTGGCCCCAGCCAGATTTTAGACCACGGCATGCCTATGCATAGGACAGGACTTACCCATAACTTACGCGAGTAGAACTCTCGTTGAACACGAAATAAACAAATCTACAATAGAAAAAGAATTACTGGCGATTCATTGGGCAATAAATTTCTTCAAACCATATCTTTTTGGAAATAAATTTACGGTGGTCACCGACCATAGACCACTGATATCGTTATTCACACACAAAAACCCATCATCAAAAATGACACGCATAAGAGTCGATTTATGTGATTATGACTTCGACATAATATACCGAAAAGGAAAAATGAATGTCAATGCAGATGCACTATCACGCATCAAATTAAACTCAGATACATTAAAAGAAATGATCCCGAAACAAGACCATAACGTTAAGAACAAAAATATATTAGCAGTCACAAGAAACATGACCAAAGATAAATACAACACACCAATGATAAAAGCACATAAACCAAATCAAAACATAAAACGTAATGAAACTTATATATGGAACAGCGAATTGATGGCTGACATAAAAAATTTAATAAACCTAAAATTTGAAACGGGGAAAAATACAAAGATAAACATTGAAAATAATCAAGTTAAAATTAAATGCAGTGATAATCCATCGGAATTAGTTTCGTTACTGGAGAAGCTGACGTCAATAGTGACGAGGAGGAATATAACAATGATATACTTAAAAGAAACTGATGAAATTTTTAACATAATAGGGAAAAACGAATTCAAAGACATATTCAATAAATTACAACAGTGTATTCAATCAAAAGACAAAAAAACTCTAAAAATTATAATATACAAACCCCCCAGAAGAATAACAGATAAAATAATACAATTTAAATTGATAGATGATTACCATACAACACCCATAGGAGGACATTTAGGTGTGAGAAAAACGACATTAAAACTCAAACAGAAATACATATGGAAAAATATGAACAAAATGATAAAAAAACTTTATTAACAATTGTGAAACTTGTGCTAAAAATAAACAGACAAAACATATAAAAGAAAACCAAACTATAACAGACACACCTGCTAACACATTCGAAACAATCGTCATAGACACAGTAGGGCCACTTAGGTTGAGCAACAATTATAGATATATACTAACAATGCAGTGCGAATTATCAAAATATGTTATTGCCTATCCAATAGAATCAAAAGACGCTAAAACTATCGCGAAAACAATGGTTGAACAATTAATATTAAAACACGGCCTTTTCACAAAACTGAAGTCAGATAATGGAACTGAATTCACCAATGAGCTAATGGCAAACATTTGTAGTATGTTAAGAATAGAACAAGTATTCTCGACACCCTATCACCATGAAACACTCGGGACAGTGGAACGTAATCACAGAGTATTAAACGAATATTTATTGAACTTTACCAATGATTACGAATGGGATAAATGGGTACCTTACTATACTTTTGCATACAACACTAGCCCCCATGTAGATACACAATATTCTCCATACGAACTAGTATATGGCAGATTACCTCATCTACCTAAAGACATAATAGAAAAAGATGAGCCAATAAACAATATAGATAATTATGCTAATGAACTAAAACTCAGGTTAAAAAATAGTAACAGTCTAGCACGAAAAATAATCGATAGAGTAAAACACGAAAGAAAACTTAAATTAGACAATTTTGCAAAACCATCAAACTTGAAAGTAGGAGATTTAGTACTAGTACGAAATATGAATACAAAGAAATTACAAAACACATACCACGGACCATACGAAATTAAATTCAGAGATGGCGTAAATTCAGATATCTTAATAAACAACAAATGTAAAAGATATCACAATAATTTGTTAAAGTTATACAAGCCACAGACAAGAATAATAATGTAATAAACTATAAGCATACAACTACAAATTTCCATAATCAGATAAAAAACACAAAAAAAAAAACAGAATAGAATCAAACAATATGTACACTATAAGATAAAATTAAGTCAAAATAAAGAAATTATCAAGAAAAGAAATATATACATATGAAATTGCGAATTAAATAAAAATAAGTCAAAAAAAATTATATGTAATTGTAATGTGCGAATCAAAAATTAAAATTCAAAAATTTTCTTATTACACAAAAGAAAATTTTTTTTCCCAAAGAGAGAGGGTGTTGTGTACACTTGACACTTGACGTTTCGACACTGGTCGAAATGTCAAATATCACATAGATGGCGACTAGAGCGCCCTAATTGCACGCGGTGGTAAATACCTGGAACTAGGTAATTATTTTTGATTCGCGCAGATTTTTTTGAAAAACTTAACTGTAATACTATTGCTATAAAAGCTCAGGATTGGAATCAATAAAGGAACATTCTTTGCTGGTAAGCCAAAAAGAAAAAGCGGCGACCAGATTTCGAAAAGAGTGTTTTTCTTTTCGAAAGTAGCAAAAAGAAAATCTGACCAGTTTGCGTAGCGGCGACAAGATCGCCAAAGCGAATTTGATCAGTTTTTCAATAAGACGAGTAGAAGTAAATCTGACCAGTTTGCGTAGCGGCGACAAGATCGCCAAAGCGAATTAGATCAGTTTTCTATAGAACGTAAAGAGGAAAATCCGACTTATTTGAGTAGCGGCGACTGGATCGCCTGAGCTAACTGAGCAGTTCTTTTCGTCTGTGTTCTACCAGTGGACAGAGATACCAGTAGACGGGAAGACATATAACAACCTACTAACCCAGTTAATCACGATTTGCTCTGACACTGTAGATGCTTCTTGATTTGGAATAGCGTAGACTTCTGTCCATTTGGTGAAATAGTCGGATACCACCAGCGCGTAGCGATTTCCTTGTTGCGACACCGGAAACGGTCCTGCCACATCGATCACGATCCTTTTGAAAGGGGTTCCAACGTTATAGGTCTTCAGCTCACTTATCGGCTTTCTCCTGGGTCCCTTCACAGATGCACAGGCTGCACATTTTCTACACCAGCCCTCCGCATCTTTCCGCGCATGTACCCAATAAAATCGTTCTCTTATTTTGTTAAGTGTTTTGTTTCTGCCCAGGTGGCCTCCTGATGTTCCCTCGTGTATCTCCTGCAAAACATCCTTAACTTTGCTCCGAGGAAGCACAACCTGCATGCGATGCGCTGACCCATCCGCAGTTTCCCATTTTCGTTTTAGTAGGCCTCCATCAAGATGCAAGGAGTTCCATTGTGCCCAGTAGCTCTTAAGCGTAGGGCTTCGATTCGATATGCTTTGCTATTTAGGCCGATGTGCAGACTCCTTCCAGGCTAGGATTTCTGGTAGGTCTCCATCCGCCAGTTGCTCGTCAACCAGTTTCGACTGTGACCATCCTTTGCTGGTGAAATGGATATCCATTTTACCTCGGCATCGACTACCTTTTCTTCTAACCGATGACAATGCTTGCATTCCGGCTTAGATGGACGTCTGGAGAGAGCATCAGCATTTCCGTGCATGCTACCTTTTCGATGGACTATGTTGAAGTTGTATGTTTGTAACCTTTCAATCCATCGTGCCACTTGTCCTTCAGGGTTCTTAAAGATGAGCAGTCATCTCAGAGCGGCGTGATCGGTCCTCAATACGAAGCTTTGGCCGTACAGGTATTTGCGGAAATGCTTAGAAGCTTCGCCTATTGCAAACAGCTCTCTTCGGGTGACACAGTAGTTTCGCCCTGGCTTGGATAGCACCCGGCTAAAGTAAGCAATCACTCGTTCTTGACCATCAATTTGCTGCGATAACACGGCACCTATACCTGTATTACTTGCATCAGTGTCCACGATGAAAGTTTTCTGCGGCTCAGGATATGCTAGCATTGGTGCTTCACATAGCTCCTGTCTAAGCTTCTCAAACGCTGCTTGGCACTGGTAGAAGCTTGAGTAGCCTAGTAGGTAGAGCACTGGCTTCTTGCGTGTGGGGTCCCTGGTTCGAATCCAGGTTTAGACGAGGGTCCACGCACCAAGCTTTGAGTTCACCTAGTTCTGGTTAAGTACCTGATTTAAATCAAGGGTAAAGTGAGTCCTGGAACTAATCACACCACACTCGTATCCACAATGATTAAAAAAAATTGTAACGAAGCTCTCTACAAGCTTCAACCCCTAGACCCGTACGAGGGTTGTCGTGGAATTGCTTTACTTTTACTTGGCACTGGTGGTTCCAGTTAAACGGCTGATTTTTCTCCGTCAGCTGGTGTAAATTTTTGGCGATAGTAGCGAAATACTTCACGAACCGGCGATAGTACGTTGGCAATCCCAGAAAACTCCGAAGTTGCTGTTTATCTGTAAGTACTGGACAACTTTTAACGGATTCAATTTTCGCAGGGTCGGCTTTTATTCTTTCAGTAGAAACCACATTGCCAAGGTATTTCACTTCACTGCATAAAAGGTTGCACTTTTTGGGATTAAGCTTTAGGTTAGCCGCTCGCAACCTTTCGAATACGTCCTCCAGGTTCTTCAGGTGTTCCTTGAACGTTCTGCTGATGACAATGATGTCATCCAGGTACACCAAACACGTCTTCCAACTTAGTCCAAGCAGTACTCGCTCCATGAGCCGTTCAAAGGTCGCAGGAGCATTACATAGTCCAAACGGCATTACAACAAATTGCCAGAGTCCAGTTCCTACGGAAAAGGCTGTCTTTTCACGGCCACTCTTCTCGATTTCGACCTGCCAGTATCCGCTCTTCAAGTCCAACGTTGAAAACCACTTCGCACTGGCTAGAGTATCCATAATGTCATCCATTCTCGGCATTGGGTAGCTATCCTCTTTCGTAACATCATTCAATCGTCGATAGTCAACACAGAACCGAGTACTGCCGTCCTTCTTTTTAACTAAGACAACAGGCGACGTCCAAGGGCTATTTGAAGGCTCTATGATCCCTTGCTCGTGCATGTCCTGTATCATGTTGGTGACCTCAGCCTGTTTGGCTAGTTGTAAGCGGCGGGAGCCTGCCGAATCGTTGATGCATTTCGTGTATCGATTCGATGAGTAGTCAACCTTGTTCTTCCGTAATCGTCATCTTGAGTCGATAGGATATCAGCATAGCGTTTAATTAGCTGAACTCCTTGTTTGTACTGTTCGTCGCTTTGCTCCGAAGACTGTAGCATGTTCCTAGCTAGCTCATTTATCTTGCTGTTTGGTATCTTTTTGTGTTCAGATTGTATTTCTGCCATTTCCAAAGAAGTAACTGACAAGACTGGTTGGCAGTCGGCAATTACTTTTCCTTCCTTAAGCTTCTTTTCCTGCTCCGCCAAATTCAGCACCCTTATAGGAACGTAATTCCCCTCCGTAATTGTGATGAAGATTTTTGCCACCATAAGGTTGCTGACTGCTGGGTTTTGCGTTGGCTCCACGATGAAGAATTGGTGACCCCGAGGATCACCATCCAATGTGGCCCAGATGATGTTTTCCGACGACTTCGCTACTTTGGTGTTTTCGCAGATTACGATTCTCAGCCGGTTGTTTCCTTTTCCGTTACTCACCAACGGTATTTCTAGGTTTCCCATTTGATCTCTCTCTCCTAAATCCAGGCTGAAACCATGAGGACCTAGGAAATTCATCCCAAGTATACATTCATCGGTTATATCTGCCACAGGGAACCAATGCTGGAACACCAAATCACCGAACTGTATTTGACGAGTTATTTCTCCATGAACTGGTGCAGATTCGCCTGTTGCTGTACGAAATACATATCGCCCAAGGTTACCCAATCTCTATGCTTCCACCAAATCCATCCGCAAAATCGACTTCATTCCTCCGGTATCAATGGTGATATTGCAAGGCTTGCCTTCGATTTTTCCCTGCAGACTTAAATCTTAGAGACTGTGATGATGGTTCTGGGGTCAACAACTCCACGATCCAACTTCCGACCCATGAGGTTGGCTCTTAATGGTTTCCCGCCTCTTCCGAAGAAGAGACGGCTACGTTTGCTGAACCAGCCCCGTTCTTTTGTCGCATTCTAGGTGCACACCCTTCGCAAAATCTTGTCCTTAATTTCCTTCGGCAGTCACACCTCAAGCGCCCTTTTTCTCCACAGTTCCAACATTGTGGAGCTCCGCTGGCCGTTGATTCTCGGCTGACCTCGGCTCTTTGGCATACACACTCTTCGTACACTTCACGCACTCTAACGTTACTGCGTGATGCCTGCTTTACCGATTCATAAGTAAGAGCGTAGGCCAAAGTATCCTTCAGCGTTCGATTACTTGCCAATCGAAGTGCTTGTTGGAGCTCTTCATCACGAGCTGCCTGGATGAAGGCATCATTCGCTGTCTCGTCCTGATGTGCTGAATCTGAAGAAGGATAGGACAGAAATGTCAAACGCTCGATGTCCTGAGCCAGCTGCTGCAAGGTCTCTCCCGGTTTCTGTGTGTGTGTCCTCAGCTGCGAACGATGAATTTCTTTTAGGTGGTTTTCGCCGTACCGCATATCCAAGGCACTCGCCAGGCTGCAATAACTGGAGTAATTGTCGACCGAAATGGTTTGCAGTACTTCCGCCGCGGATCTTCTCAAAAACACTATCAGTGTGGTCACACATTCTTCATCGGTCCAGCGGTTAACCTTTGCAACACCCTCAAACTGCTTCTTGTAGATGGTCCAAGAAGTTTGCCCATCAAAAGTTTGTGCTTTGAGTGCCTTGATGCCACTTGATTCAGCTGGCACAATTCATACGGCTTTTACGCGTTGCATATCCAATTTCATGGTCCATTCCTTCTTCAATGCCAACCAACTTTTTGTCGCACTGTTGTTCCACTTCCGTTACTCGACTCTCTAATTGCTGTTTAACTTCTGAAACTTACTGTTGGAATTGTTGTCTGATTTCTGCCAGCTGCTCCTCACTCTTCCTCGCATGTTCTTCTAACTGTTCCTTAATGTCGACGGCTTGTTGGTCGAGTTTCTGAGCTTGCTGGTCAAGTTTCTGATCTAGTTTCTGATCCGGACTCATGGTTCTTCAGCCTGCTGTTCGAGTTTCTGACCGATGTCCAGCGATTGTTGCTTCCTGTCGGACACCATTTTTTGCAGTAATTCCATCATAGGATTTTTCTCTTCGCTGCTTTGTTCTTCCTGGACACATTTCTAGCTGGTTTCTTCGTCCGAGAATTCAAAAGTTTCCGGATCATTGCCTCCCATGCTCAAAGCCTCCCTGAGACGTGCCAGTAACGCCGTTTTGTTCCCAGTAGTTGAAAGATTTCGTTTCCGGCACTCTTCTTTCAACTCTGCCAATGTCAGCTCGTTCAAAAGTTTCGACATTGTTCTTCAATTACACAACTTCTTACTGTTTCACTTTGAGTCCACTCAATTAGTCCGCACAAATTTTTACAAATTTCAATTAGTCCACACAACTTACGATGTTCACTGTCCGAAACTTTTCATTTTTTATTTAGTCCGCACACTATTAATATTCACTTTTCAGACGAATTCACTGTCCAGCACTTCACTTAAAGTCACTTTTTAAGTCGCGAACGCGACAGAATCCCTTATCTTTGACACCAATTGTTGTGTTTCACCGTTAAAAACCTTTCGTGGATTCGGTATTCTTCACATTCGTCAAATAAAACAGTTTTCTTTATCAACACTAATTACTCTTTTATTTACACAAGTATTTATAAATACTAAATCGTTTACACTTTACGATCGCACTATTATAATTTCGCGTTACAATTTAACACATTTTCGCTTTCAAAATACATCTGCGCCCGGATACTTAATTCACTGTTTCGCTTTTCACAGCAACAGCCTTTTCGCTGTTTTCGCTTTCTACTAACTCTGTTAGCCTCTCGCGGCGGTATTTATAGTCGTGTTTGCATGTGTCCTGGGTTCTCGAATGTTCTGCTTCTGCTTTCTAGAGGGCTCTATGGGCTATTTAAAGATCTTTTCCGTTACCATGTGTCAGCTGTCATGAGCTACTCAGAATTACTTACCTAGATTATACATTTCTTACTGATTAAACTAGTCGTCTTTGAACACTCGAAGTGAGCAGTTGTTTATTTTCATTGGAGCTCGATAATTTTCCTGACAATTTCAGA
Organism: Nemotelus nigrinus; assembly: GCA_947369275.1. Classification (NCBI taxonomy): domain Eukaryota; kingdom Metazoa; phylum Arthropoda; class Insecta; order Diptera; family Stratiomyidae; genus Nemotelus; species Nemotelus nigrinus. The sequence continues at coordinate 64,921,902 of OX376372.1, forward strand.
AGTGGGATTTTCGGAAATATTTCCGGTAAGAAAGAAACGAAAGTGATATGTCGGCCCAAATGACGAGTTTAACAGTTAAGGAACTGCGGCAGTTGCTAGCGCGCGATGGTCTTTCAACAAAAGGCCAAAAATCGGAGCTAGTGTATCGATTGGTAGAGCACGTAGGATCTACCGAAATATCAATCGAAGGGCTAGAGGATAACGACATTACGAGTGAAATATCGGAAATTCGGAAAGAGTTAAAAGATTTTGCAACTCAGATGGCATCATTGGTTGAAGCGTTAACAACAATGTTGTCATCTAATGCAGAGAAAGTGGACAAACACGTGGAGGACGAAGGCATGAGCAAATCGAGACACCTCAATCCGATGCATGATGCTACCATGCCGTTACCAGGAGCATCACCGGAGCACGCTGACGAAAGATTTGCTGATGGCGAAATGGCACCGCATCAAGCGTTCACGACGTCAACGGGAGCGCATGTGGCTGTGTGCAGTAGTGTGGTGCCTGACGAACAGTTGCCTTTCACGTGTAAAGAAAGTGTGCTGAAAAGAGGCGACCCAAATGATAACCGAAATGCGGCGACGAGGGTATTTCAACCGCGAGAGGTAGTAGATATTCTACCAACGTTTGATCCTCTTGATTCTGAGTCGGTTACAAGTTCGCAATTCATCGAAAGAATTGAACGACTTGTGAGAATATATGGTTGGAATGAGCAGCTGATTTTGTTCGCCAGTCAATCGAAATTGAAAGGCCCCGCAAAACAATGGATAGATGGACGGTGAGAAGCATATGCCACATGGGCCCGATTCTCGAAAGATCTGAGAAACGACTTTCCAGCTCCTGACGAGCTGTTTGCGATGATGCGGAGGTTTCTTGCAAACGTACCGCGAAAACTCCATACTAGCAGTCGAGAAGCCGTTCAAGGAAAAGAATAAGTTGGGGAAAGTACATGGCAAGCGACGTCGAAATTTGATAATCGTATGTGTTACAATTGTCGTGAACACGGACATATGTCTGCAACATGTCCGAAGCCTCAAAGAAAATCACGGTGTGCTTTGTGCGGTACGATAGGACATGAAGCTACCACGTGCAAAGTAAATGAAAGAGTGAATCGAGTAGAGTGCACCTTGCTACAAAAAAGCGTGAAGTAGGATCCTGACTCAAGCGACGAAGAAACTGAAGCCAGCAAGAATCTCAATCCGAGGACATCTTGAAGCAGGATGGCCGAGCTGTCAGCTGTCATGAGCTAATCAGAATTACTTACCTAGACGTTAATGGTCAATTTAGCTGCGTGAAGGAACTGCGCCACCTTAGAAGGTAAATCCATATGTTCATCAAAAGAAGAGCTAGTAACGAGCAGATCATCGAGATAGACAAACACCTTGTCATGTAGCTCGTGAGGAATCACTTTGTGCATTAGTCTACACATGATCTGAGGAGCATTGCACAGACCAAACGGCATCACGGAAAAATGGTATAATGGGCGACCAGGAACAGTAAAAGCGGTCTTCTCCCTAGATTCTACGTCCAACGGTATCTGCCCAAAGGCATCTTTGAGGTCCAAACTCGTTATGAATTTAGTGGACTGCAGACGTGCCACTAAGCCTTCAATAAGAGGCAGTGGATAGGCATCTTTCAAGGTAACCTCATTCAGTCGTCTGGCATCTAGGCATAGGCGTACTTTGCCAGGCTTCCGCACGAGTGTGACTGGTGAACTCCAAGCGCTTCTACTTTCGTCGATGACTCCTAAGGATAGCATGCGATTCAGCTCGTCATACATCAGTTTCTGAATGACCGGGGACACCGAATAATGTCACTGTTTAATTGGTTTAGCGGAACCGGTGTCAATGTGATGAGATACTAGAGTAGTCTTACCCAAGCCATTAATGTTGTACGAGGGAAACTAATGCATAACGCTCCGTAATCGGGACTGCTCCTCAGGAGACAGAGTGTGAAACGCTGGGTTTGGGACTTCGGAGAGGGATGCAACCATCAGCTGCTGAGTTGGTGAAATTTTGAACGCGTCCCAGAAATCTATTCCAAGATAAACTGGGTTGGTCAAAGATGGAACGACCAAAAACTTGATCATACCCGATTGTGAGTTGAATCTCACCAGAGTCTCAACATATCCTAGCACCGAAGCCCTATGACCTGACGCCGTCCGAACATCTGTCTGCAAGGTATGAATGTACAGCTTTAGTTCCGCAATCAAGTCTTAGGCTCCTGCTCCCAGAATGCTGACGCTATCCAACAACCCTTGAAGTTCGCGTCCTTTGATTGATATTATAGCAAAAGGACGGTTATCTCCATGCAGTGTCAGTATGGTGTCGACACACGCCTTGCGCAGCCATCGTCTATTGGCAAAATACTTCCAAGCCCGATGAAAACGCGAAGTCGAGCGTCTGCGGACCGATCGAGGACAATCAAACTCAGAATTCATGGTATGTTGCGTACCGAATGGAAATTCAATGGGGTTTCTAAATTCATAGGGGTCTAACGGGTTCGACGAAGCTTTGGGTCTACGTTGGTCGCCGCATCTGTCGTTTCTGGTCTGGATGGTGGACGAAGGAGAGGAATACGTCGCGTCCCCATATTCGGCGTACTCCGCCACCCATTTCCCAACTGACAACGCGGACATTGTGGTTTTAAAACATTTGCCGTACAATACCCGAAACAAAAAACTCCCCGAACTGGCTTATCACAATCCATAACAGAATGCCCTAGGCCCTTACAGTACCAGCAAACTCTGTAGTATGATTGTTCACCTGATAATTGATTCTGTGATACGTTTTCAGCTGGTTTTGCGAACGGACTTACATTATGAACCTCATGGATTACTGGAATTTCAACTGGAATATTCGATGAAGTATATTGGAGCCTGGCAGTCTAATGTTCAAATCTTGTATGTGAAGCTCTAGTTAAATAAGGTGTATTTTCATTATATTCTTCTTCTTTATATTCCAGCTCCTGTACTTGTCTAGATCTGCGAGTGTGTTCCCTATCTACATCCATACCTAACAAAGACCACTCAGCTTCTATACGACAACAACGACGTACCATCTCTCGAGTGTTCCGGAACTCCATGCCTGCTAAATGTGCCCGCAATCGATGTGACATGTTGCGAAAAACGGTGCATTGGAAATCTGCCTCAGTTAATGGCGCTACTAACTGCAGTGACAAATTTTCCAAAGCGTCATAGAAATCCTGAAATTTCTCAAGCGGTCCTTGTAGTCGTGCATCCATGGAACGTCTCACATCAACATCAGTGCTGTGTGAACTAAATCTCTCCAGGAACTCGTCCTGCATAGGGTTCCACAAAAGGAGGTAGTGCAGCTCACGGTATCTCCAATACCAATCTGAGGCTTTTCCGTTCAAAAGCAGATGAAAGTCCATAGCTAACACAGAAGCAGTTATGCCATAATCAGTGGCCAAAAACATAACGCGAAATAAAAACTGCTTCGCTCCCAACCCATCAGCTGAACCGTCAAAGCACAGGTTCCATTTGGATAGTGGCAGTTTCAAGGTGGATTTACCTAACGTTTCAGGCTGTTTATTAAACTTCACTCTAGGGGGCTCATCGCTGTTGCCTGATACCGGATGATCCGATCGGTGCATGTTAGGAGACCTACTTCCCTGTTCAGTTTTCTTCTTCAAGGGTACTGTAACTCCTGGTACCACCGTTTGAATTGAGCTATTCAATGGCGGAGGACTGTCAGCTGAGAGATTAAGACGCCGTATCTCTCGGTCTAAAGGAGTATCACTGGGGTCCCAGCTCATCGTTCTACGACGCATTGTATTAAAAGAAAAAAATACGATACTAGATTCAAAAATAATAGAAAAAACTAAAACTCGCGTAATTCAATAATAAGAATTATCCTTTCCTCGAATCTCGAAAATAGTGAACCGAAACCCAAAACAGAGACTTATATTCAAAACTTTGATTCAAACCAATATTTATGGTGTAAAACTGAATTTAAATAAAAATGTAATATTATATCCTGATAGCAAATCCAAACGATTTATAGCATAAGTAACTATGTTGCTATAAATACACAGATGCATAGAAATTATATATAGCCAATAGAAATATTTTATTATTCTTTCTGTAAAATAAAATTTCCCAAAATTTTGATTGATAATTAAACATAGAAAAAAAAATAATGATTCCCTCTCTTCGTTATAATGATGGGAACAAGTGCTAGAAAGGAAAAGGATAAAAATTTAACACAAAATGAAGAAAGAGGAAAGGAAAACAATTACGACTAACAGATTTTTGTGGTTGTTCCAGGATGACTAACCAATCTTTTTGTCTCGCAGCTTGTTCAACTAGTTATTAACAAACAACACCTAAATAAGGTGGACAAAGATTGAGACCAGAATGGCCAGAAATCCCAGAGAATACCTGTTCTCAGGTGTACAAAAAAACATCAAACTACAGCTTTTTTTCATAAAAGCGATCCTACTCATGAGGAGATATCTTTGTATGACCTTTGAATCTGATTTCAACAACCACAAAAATCTGGATCCGATTAGTAGAGACAAGCTCTGTTCAACACATATAGACATACACAGTAGCACGAGATGGGCGCCAATGCTCGTCGTGATTATTTATAATGTAATTGAAGAATAAATTCGTAAAATAACTCGACAGAAACACTCCGATCACGTACCGATTATGCCATTCGAAATAACTAAAGAAAAATAAATTATCGAAACCGAAAGCTAAACAAATATTGATATTCAAGTTAGTAGAAAATTAAACAAAAGTGAGAACGAAGAAAATTTAATCTATTACGACTCTTAGAAGAAAAATATTAATCAAATTCATAAAATACATACAATGTGGTAAAAAGAATTTTAATAAAAGTAGGAGTTAAGCAAAAATAATTCAAGCATTAATGTCATAAAGAAAAACCGGAAGACAAAACCCAGAGTTTCGGCGCCATTTGTTACAACCAACAGTACTCTTTCGAGCCGCCGTCAGTGCAGCATAATTTAGTTTTTAAGACCTTCTTCTTTTAATAGACCAGCGTGCCCTATTTTGCCGACTAGCTCAGTCCGGGCGTGGGCTTTGGGTCAGAAGAAGATCTTCTTGCTACAGCACGCTAACGTATGACTTGAAGCAAATAAACAAACACCAACATAAAACATACAAACAGTAGGGGAAAGAAAAGAAACTCAGATCGGGAATCATTATTTTTTTAAGAAAAGAAAATTATTCCATTTGTTATTATTTCATAAATAAATTAACACAAAAAAAATCGATAAAATCAAAAGATAAGGAACACAAAAAAAAATCAGTTAACAATTGAGATCAAATCCAAGAAATAACCAAAAATTATAAATTCGGTGTGGGTATTTAACTAATTGTTACCCAAACCCGGCCGGGATTGGTTTACACCAATCTTCACATTCACACAGTAATTCATAGGATATTTAAAAAAAAAAAAATCAGAAAATAAACAGCAAATAAACAGCAAATATACATAAATAGATGTTAATGAAAATAATAAGATAAACCAAATAGCGAAAAGAAAATATAAAATAAGTCGGATCAGCAATAATCTCCCTCACACCGATAAGTATGAAAATGAATGTATTTAAACACATTTGTTCGACTTCATCTTTAAATAACTTGTTTTTTTCTCAAGAAAACATAATCAAAAGAAAATTAATATTTGAGTATATATATGTTACTGATGTTTAAGGATTGCAATATTTACTCACGAACCTTCGTTGATATGATGGTCTTTGTTTCATAAGGTGTGCACATGTATACATCGGTATTTATCGTTTGGATTCCGGTACTAGGTGCTATAATCACATCGTTGACCGCGTTTGATTCAGAATTCGTTTAAGCTAACGTACGTTCGTAAAACTCTCCTTTCTACATTTACCTCCAATCGACCTGAATTGAACCACCTGTATTTATCATATGGATTCCGGTATTAGGTGCTCCAATCGACCTGAATTGAACGTGCTGTCCTCTGCCTCGATTGCCAATTCAAAATTTTTGTTTTCTTCCATCAAATTCCTTTTTTTTGCGAACACTTGTTGTTCTTTACTTAAGTGGCCATACTTAACCACCTTGGTCTCAGCATACAATTTATTCTGCCGCCAACACGAACATTTGATTTTCTTCACTCACACTTTCAATAACTTTCCATTTACTTTTTAATAGTAAAAGTCACTTTTTGTAATATCCGTTTAAATTTGCTTAACACCACTTCAAATTTTCAATTCTTTTCTTTCTTTCCCAATAATTTACCACAATTCTCTTTACTTGCGTCTGTTAGCTGGCCCTGCTCCAATCAGAATCCCCTTTTCCTTTGATCAAAAAATGTTCTTAGTACCGCTAGAGTGGTTTCTTTCCATTTCCAGATCTTTCATACAAGTATGGCATCACTCATCCCACTCTTGTACAGTCCCATACAATAACTTCCACTCATGGGACATTTAGTGGGAATTTGCCAAACATTGGGATATTAAATATCCTCAGGTCAGATGTTGATCTGTCAATGAGCTGTCAGATGTTGATCTGTCTTTGCACAAATTATGCAAGAGGAATCTCGATACCAGCCAACTCTGAAGGAATTAATCTACAAAATGAACTCGCTTGCGGTCGTGGCAACCCGTAAGGTTTTAAGATCGATGCCAGGTAACTTATTCGAAGAGAACTTAATTCGAATGAAATGTAGCTTTTCAGATTTCTCAATATGTAGCTTCTCTTAATTTATTATCGTTTAAGTTACGTTAGCTGTAACATATAATTTGTAAAACAAGCTTTTAGCTCCATTTCCAATATAATTGTGGGTATGATTAAATTTCGTTTAAGCTTAAGCCTATGCTTAAGAATTATCGCTTTTTAGAAACAAGAAAAAAAATGTGAAAAGTATTGAACTTTGTCAACAAATTGCTTTAAAGCTGTTGAGATGGATATGAGATATGATTTTCAGAATGTACAAAAAGTGGATACTGTTTATGATGACGAAGATTTGTAATTAAGTTTTAACGATTGTATTTTCTTATTAATTTTAGTTCTTGAAAACGATGAACAATTTAATATGATTGTGATCTTAAAAAAAAAAAAAAAAAATCGTTCTTATTCATAAAAAGTAACCTTTGAATATGAAACATGAATGCAATGTTCAGTAAACAAGGTTAGCAAGTGTTTTAAATGACTTGAAGTTTGAAAGTGAATCAAATGCACAAACCCAAAGCACACAAGCCACCATACATTTCATGTGATATCTGTCACCATATATATATATATATATATATATATATATATATATATATATATATATATATATATATATATATATATATATATATATATATATATATATATATATATATATATATATATATATATATATTTTTTTATTTTGTTCATTAACCAAGCAAGGTACAAGTTACATAAACAATACAAAGCAAAATAGAAAATCGAAAACTTAATATGAGTATATAAAAGTAATACGAAAAAAAAATTAAATAAATCAAATAATTAACAAATAAATCAATAATAATAAATAAATAACGAATATATAAAACATTGACAAATAGCTTAACATAAGGAGTTGCGGATGGCTTGGAAAAGGGAAGATTTGAAGGATTATTTTGAGACCGTTGGAGAATATAGATTACTTATGCTATTGAATATCTTGCAGCATCTATTAATGGGCTCATTAGCTGCGTAAGTAGTGGAATGTGGATATTCTTTAAGAAAACTAGAGGACCTGGTGCTCCTTACAGGGTTATTTAACACCATTTTATTATTGAGGAACTCAACTCTGATAACGCCTCTAATGACGTCAAATGTGAAGCAGGCTGAAATCATCTTTCTTCTGGATGCAAGTGCCAATAAGTTTAGGTTTCCCAGTCGAAACTCATAAGGAGGAAGGGCGCTAAAATCGTAAGGGTTGTATAGATCTCTCAATGCGAAAAGTAAGAATTGCTTTTGTATGGACTCGAGTCTGTTACTGTGGGTCTCAAAAGCCGGATTCCAGCAAATGGAAGCATATTCGAGAATGGGGCGTACAAGTGAGATGTATAAGGATCTTGTGACCCAAAGGTTACGAAATTCCTTCGCACGCCTTTTGATGAAGCCTAACTGTTTTTTTGCACGAGAAAGCATTTTATCATAATGCAAGGCGAAGCGGAGTCTCTCATCCAAGATAACACCAAGGTCAACAACGTTTTCAACTCGAGCTAACAAATTATTGCCGAGGAAGTACGTATTGTGTGGGACGGTGTGTTTTCGGGAAAAACTTATAACTTGGCACTTAGCAATGTTGAGAGAGAGCTTGTTTTCATTGCACCAATGATCAAGTGAATCAAGTTTAGATTGGAGAAAGAGTGCATCGGATTTAGATTTAATGATGTGATAGACTTTGAGATCGTCGGCATAAAGTAAATGAGGTATATTTGCTAGGACGTCAGATAGGTCAGAAATGAATATATTAAAAAGAAGTGGGCCAAGATGGCTACCTTGTGGTACACCAGAGCTAGCAGAGATATTTTTCGGTAAGAGTCCTTGAAATTTTACCAGTTGTGTTCGATTTCGAAGGTAGGAAGTCAGCCAGCTAAGCAAAGATCCGGCAAATCCGAATTTTTGGAGTTTTAGAATTAAGGTAGGGTGGTCAACTTTGTCAAAAGCTTTACTAAAGTCTGTATAGACTGCGTCAATTTGGCATCCTTTCTCCATTTTACACAGCACGTCTGAGATTAGAACTGTCAAATTCGAGGTAGTTGGGGGACCTTTTCTAAAACCATGTTGTTGCTCGTTCAGACGGGAGTCAACAAGTGGAGAAAGTTTACCGTACACAATCTTTTCAAAAAGTTTCGGAATTGAAGATAAAATGGCAATGCCCCTATAATTTCCGATACAGTGTCTATCACCATTTTTGAATATGGGTGTGACATATGAAAGCTTCCAGCAAGATGGAAAAACTCCAGACGAAAGAGATCTGTTGAAAAAAATATGAAAGGGAGTTATAAACTGCTCTACACACTTGCGCAAGAAAGTTGGAGGAAGAAGATCGGGCCCAAGGCCTTTGTTGCAGTCGAGTTCCGAAATAGCTTTACGTATTTCGTCACGTGTAATTTCAAATTGGCCGACAAAATCTGTAGGAGTAGGATGAGAGAAAGACAGGTGTGAGTTTGATGAGTCTGGTGCATTAAAAATATTCTGGAAACTATCTGCGAATAAATCACAAATCTCATTAGGAGAGGAAGAAGTGATATCATTAAAGAACATCGACGAGGGATATCCAGTGGTTGTTCGCTTCACATCTACAAAATCGTAAAATTTTTTCGGGTCGCGGATTATATTTTCGCCCGTTGTCTTAATGTAATTGACATAAGCCTCGTGAGACTTTGCTGAAAACTGCTTAGCAACTTCATTATATTCATCCTGAATAGCAAAACTAACGACGATATTGTTTTTAATCCGCTTATAAAGTTTGTTCCTACGATTTCGCAAATGCCTAAGGTCCCTATCAAGCCATGGCTCAGACAACTTTTTCTTTTTTTTTATCTTAGGTACATATCTTTCAACGGCGTCAAAGATTTTGTTATAAAAAGTGGAAATGGCTTCCTCAAGATCTAACGTTGAAAGAGTATTCGTCCAATCTATAGCGTCAAGGTGATGGTGAATGCTTTCATAATTAGCATTAAGAAAGTCATATACAATTGAATTATTGTACGCTCTAAAATAAATAGAATCAGAAGTGGGAAGTTCAACTGATAGTGCAGTGTGGTGTAAACTATTTGTAAAAAGATGCTCTATGTCATTAGTTGGACTTACCACTACTTCGTCATAAGCGTTAGTGAACACTAGATCCAACCAATTACCATTTTGGTTAGGAGTCGGACAAACTTGCTGCAAATCGTTGCCATAGAAGGTACTCGTCAGGTTGAGGTCGTTGGAATCTGACAGGTTTACAGGGAGAAAGTAAGTATCAATTTCATCGGGAATAAAATATAGATTGGGGCGATTGAAATCTCCCAAAAATATGACTTTGTTTTTTTCGTTAAGAGATGATACGAAGGAAGATACTGATTCACATAGGTGGTTGTCTACTGATTCGTCGGATCTGGGTGGAATATAAACTACACCAATGTAAATCGACGTATTATTGAAAGAGATTTGAACAATTAAGTGCTGGAACATTACGTTTGGTGTGGTATCGATGCGTCTGCTTGGAAGTGTATTACTCACAGCAATTAAGACACCACCTCCTCGCGTCTGACCTGTAGAGCAGTAGTCGCGAACATCTCTGTAAATAGTCCAGCTGCTGTCGAGAATTTCTTCGTTTGTATGTGAATCATTAAGCCAAGTTTCGGTGAAGGCAAGAAAATTAAAATGGCACGATTTGGCGTCGAGATAAAGTTTAGATAATTTACCTCTCATACCACCACAATTGTGGTAAAACAGTTTGAGGTTTAAGTGTGTTTTGTTAGGAAAAATTCCTAACAGGGTGGTCTACTCTTTGAGGAGATGTAGACGTCGTCAAGTTATTATTTGATATGGAATTTCCCGTTGCCGCTGTTGGTGCAACGTTTGCAGTAGCCTTGTTATGGTTTCTCAACGGACATAAATTGGCCGCGTTATTGCAAGCTTTTAGAGGAGAGGAAATACTAGAAACAGGCAATGTCAGCATTTTGGAACAGTAAGAAATAACAAAGGATGGACCTCTAGAGAAGCGGTCACGTATAGTTGTAGGAGGCTGAAGGTCAGTATCTATGAGAGAAGGAGTTTTAGGAGTAGATAGAAAGTAAGGTTTGTTACGTTGTAACAATGTGTACGAGTACGTGTACACGCTTGTACATTGGAAAAAAAAATACAGCCTTCCCCGGGGAAGGCTGAGCAATCGCGGGCAATCCACCACTCCACTTAGTACGAAGTTTGTACCCACCACTCATAGCGTACTGCCGTAACATCCGACCTATGTATTGTACCCGTCGGATGCTCACGGCATAGATAGTAACCAATAAGTAAAAGGGAAGAACATTAACGTAATTAAACTTCTTGGGCGACCGGAGCTGAATTTAGTAGATCACATTGTGAAAGTGCACGGTGCGTCGAAATATCAACGTTCGCAGTATCTCTATCAAAGTTGCGCTACGTACCATGTTCAGATGCATCAGCGGACGTTTCACACGGACCAGAGGGATTTGAAAATAATCATTTGCTCCGACTCAGTACATACGTCCAGTACGGAGATGTTAGAACTTTTGGATAATCGACAGAAGAATATGAAGCTACTGAAATGTCCCATGTTCTCGGCTTGTCGAAAATGGATTTATGTAAAACACCTTCCAATGGATCGCAGCTACAAAGATCATTCTCACAAAGAACCAATCAATGTGTACCCACCTTTATACGATTGCATTCACTGCATGTACGGACGTGAAGATTCACTGTCGATTCGACAAAACCTGGCGAATGAACATCCAAATAGGCTGCTCTATGGTTGTGGCTCGGTTTTTATCAAGTCTTTACATCCGTTGGCTTCCGAGGGCAGTCAAATAGCTATAACATCAATCAAAACAACTAGTCTTGTCTACATCGGTGGCAAAATAAACGAAAGTCGTTTTACAATACAAAGCCGCTGAATCGGTACCCTCATTGCAAAAAAAAACAAAAAAAACATAGTAGCGACAAATCAAATTCGTATGCATACAATTCAACATCAACAGTCACCTGTTAAATAACTAACTTACACGCCAACGAAACTCAGGGGTGGACTTAAACCCGAACGCCATGAGAAGTTATTGGATTGTAAACCCAGCGGTTGGTGAAAATCCTCGATAAGCGCGTGCGAGAGTACATTCACCCAGTCATACGGGAAAGGAGAATTTACGGTACTGGAGAAGAGAAAGCAGAGGGACCTGATGAAGAAAATTTTTCCATTCTTTGTGTGACGGCGTAAGCGAGCAGTTGGATAATCTCAGAAATTGCTAACTAGGTACAGCATTCTTTGTGTGGCGGCGTAAGCGAGCAGTTGGATAATCTCAGAAATTGCTAACCAGGTACAGCATTCTTTGTGTGGCGGCGTAAGCGAGCAGTTGGATAATCTCAGAAATTGCTAACCAGGTACAGCATTTTTTGTGTGACGGCGTAAGCGAGCAGTTGGATAATCTCAGAAATTGCTAACCAGGTACCACATTCTTTGTGTGACGGCGTAAGCGAGCAGTTGGATAATTTCAGAAATTGCTAACCAGGTACAGCATTCTTTGTGTGACGGCGTACATCTTTCTTTGTGTGACGGCGTAAGCGAGCAGTTGGATAATCTCAGAAATTGCTAATCAGAAATTGCTAATCAGGTACAGCATTCTTTGTGTGACGGCGTAAGCGAGCAGTTGGATGATTTCAGAAATTGCTAATCAGGTACCGCATTCTTTGTGTGACGGCGTACAGCATTCTTTGTGTTACGGCGTAAGCGAGCAGTTGGATAATCTCAGAAATTGCTAACCAGGCACCGCATTCTTTGTGTGACGGCGTAAGCGAGCAGTTGGATGATTTCAGAAATTGCTAATCAGTTACAGCATTCTTTGTGTGACGGCGTAAGCGAGCAGTTGGATAATCTCATAAATTGCTAACCAGAAATTGCTAATCCGGTACAGCTTTCTTTGTGTGACGGCGTACAGCTTTCTTTGTGTGACGGCAAATTGCTAATCAGCATTCTTTGTGTGACGGCGTGCAAGAATTCGTTGTGCGACAGTGAAAGCGAGCAGTGGATTAATTTGTGAAATTCATCACATCACGTGCAAGAATTCTCTGTGTGACGGCGAAAGCGGGCAGTGGATTAATTCGTGAAAATCATCACATCAGGTGCAAGAATTCTTTGTGCGTCAGCGAACAGTGGAGAAAACTATTGAAAATTTGATAGTAAGGAAGAAGGTTAGTGTACAATATAGGATAGTTGTTAAGATTCTATTTAGCTCTAAGCAGTCCAGCACTGAAGCAAAAGAAAATTTCTTTCAATATTTTATGCTTATCTAGGATTTTAAAAGCATTTCTTTATGTATATATTTCGATTGTCCTAGTGGAGTGGTGGAAACGATAGTCAGAGTAATCTAACGTAGTTTGAATTGGATTGTTTCTGTGATACGATATTCGCGAGACCGCGGAGATTATAAGAATAAACTAACTTTTGTTTCAAATTTGCCAACTCGTAATAATTCGTGGTACGAGAAGGAGGTTAGACAGTCGTTTCGCGGTTCGGTGGTTCGGTGTTCGTAACGAGAACGGAAAAGGGGAGGCGGGTCGCACCATACGCAGCGGCGCCTTTCAAACCTGGTCCCCTTTGACCTCGGTGAGCCGTAAGCTCACTCGGCGGCTCGTGGTCCATTCTTAGGGTGAGTGAGTGGCGCCCACGCCCAGTCTCCTAAGTGAACCCGGGACCCAAACGGACCAAGCCGGGGGTCACCACCCCCTCAATTAGGCGGGGAGGGTAACAAATTGGCGCCCTACGTGGGGCCCTAAAGGAGATTGCCGCGGGGTATTTTCTTTGAAATTTTCGGTATTGAAATCAGTGAAAGTGTGAAAATCGAAAAATTAGTGTCGAAAATTAGTTGGAATAGGAGAAGCAGTTGACCAGTTACAAATATTTACCAGTTACCAAATAACAGATTCCAGGCAGAGTGTGCAAGGAGCGACAGCTAGATTGCGAGGATTGCGAGACGGAACAGGAGCGGCTGAAATTCATTTGAGTTGTAAATTTAATCAAGATTTAGTTTGAAATAAAATCTGTATTTTACTCTACCCTTAAGTAACATAAGAACTTAGCATTTATTTAACATAAGAATCTAGCAGTGTGGGAAATCCAGGATGGCGTCGAAAACTAGGATTCTAATAGACCGACTCAGCAAGGAGGAGTTGGCCTACGAGTTAGAAGTCCGAGGGCAACCTACCGGGACTGTGGAGGCCATGAGAAAGACGCTTCGGGTGGCGCTCCGAGCTGAGACTTCGATGGATACGTCGCTGATTACCACCCGAGACTATCCTTATACCTTGGAAGAGGACTTGGAAGCCGTCAGAGAGAAGCTGGAGGAAATCCAAACCCTGACTGCAACCTTTACGGGCACCCCACAATCGTCGGAATTTCTCAAGATCAAGACGAAAGTTGAATTTGGAATGCGGCGGTTGCAAAACGCACATCACGAGGCTGAGGAGATGGGAGAAGAAGCCAACAAGCTGAGAGTTCGGTTGATTATGGCTATGGGAGAGCTCCTAGTGAAGGCGGAGGGTGAGGAGAGAAACGAGGGAGCAGAGGCAGTAGGGGACAGCGATGGAGGGAACGAGCGAGGGGAGGCACCCGTAAATGGGGATGAGGCCGCGGGAGTAACCGTAGGCTTCCGTGAATCGAATCAGGGTCTGGATCACAACACTGGTCCTTTGTTTTCGACACCCAGGGCAACGCCGGTGGTAGCGAAAGGGCAGGAGGTGTCCAAGTAGGGCCTCCGCTATAATGGGGACTCCGGGTCCCTGAGCGCATTTCTAGAGCGGGTGGAAGAGCTGCGGGAGGCCAGAGGGGTGTCACCTGAGACGCTATTTCAGTCAGCGGTGGAAATGTTTGAAGGAAAGGTGCTAGTCTGGTACCGTGCCAATCGTACTCGGGTCAACTCGTGGCAGGAGTTGGTGGCAGAACTGCGTGCCGAATTTCTACCGCCTGACTACGACGACCACCTGCTCAGCGAAATTGGAAGGCGCACACAAGGCCCGGAGGAATCGATGGGCATATATGTATCGGCAATGCAGGGGCTGTTTAGGCGTCGTACCGTCCCGTGTTCCGAGGAGGAGAAACTTCGGATCTTACGGAAAAATATTTATCAAACACAGCTGGCTCTGACTCCGGTACGAAGTATCGCGGATTTGATCAGGGTAGGCCGCTCTTTGGAGGTGACACGGGTATCAGTCGAAGCCTATTTACCCCCACCGACTCGCAAACAACAACGCCTTTTGGAGCCGGATCTGGCCTACGTTGGTTGCGCGGACGGAGTAAATCTAGCGCCTCTGCAGGGAAATCTGGTGCGCTGCTGGAACTGCAAGGGCAGTGGCCACACGTCCAGGGACTGTCGAGAGCCCCAGAGATGCTTTGGTTGTGGGCGGCAAGGTGTCAGAAGAGCGACGTGCCCAAATTGCCAGAGCCAACCGAACCATCCTCGTAGCGCCAGAGCACCACCGGATTCGAGAACGAATGAGAGATCGATAGCCAGAAACTCCGAAGCCGAAGTTCGTAATCGATCGACTCAGGGAAACGGACGTTGTGTCCAGTAGGCGACAGCCTGGACACAAGGAGCAGTATAGGAGGGGCTGCAACGGAGGCGCAATTGAACTATTTGTTGGCGAAGAGACAGGGGGATAACCGACCACACTTGGAGGTGGAGATATACGGTCGCAAGTTCTTGGGTCTCTTGGATTCGGGCGCCACTAATACAGTGGTAGGGGAAGAAGGTTGGAGGGTGCTGAACGAGCTGGGTGTAGAGCTTCTGGACTCCAACCAAAAGGTGATCCGAATGGCCAATAGTCAGGGATGTGCAATTGCGGGGACGGTAATGGTCCCAATTCAGCTAAAGGAGAAGCAGGAGTGGCTTCGAATGCTTGTGGTTCCGTCGCTACCGCAGATGCTCATATTGGGGGTGGACTTCGTCAGACGTTTTGGCCTGGTAATGGCACTGAGTGAAGAGAGTTGGAGCTTCATCAGCGCATTGCAAGGAGACTGGCGAACAGTTGATCCGCGGAGTCGCCTCACAGGATTGGAGGAGGGTGCCCTGAGCCAATTGCTCCAGGAAGAGTTCCAATTAATGGGGGATGGTGTTGGATTGTCATCAAGACCAACTCACTCCCTATTAAGCAACGTTACTATCCTATCTCGCCGGCCGTAAAAAAGCATGTGGACGCGGAGCTCAACGAGATGTTAGAGCAAGGGATAGCGGAGCCTTCTGCGAGCCCATGGGCCTCACCCATCCTTTTGGTGAAAAAAAAAAGGACGGCACCTATCGGTTTTGTGTCGACTATCGAAAGCTGAATAGGGTTACTGAGCACGATGCATACCCAATTCCGTACGTATCAGCCACGTTGGATAAATTACGCGACGCAAAATATTTATCGTCGCTCGATATTAAGTCAGCTTATTGGCAGGTGCCAGTGCCAGAACAATCGCGGAAATATACGGCCTTTACCGTGCCCCATCGAGGCCGTTTTCAGTTTCGGAGGATGCCATTTGGCTTGCAAAATGCTCCAGCGACGTGGCAGCGGCTGATTGACCAAGTGCTCGGACCGGATCTCGAACCTTGCGTGTTCACCTATCTCGACGATATCATCGTGGTGACGCAGGATTTCGCAAAGCATTTGGAGACCTTGAGGGAAGTCTTCAGACGGTTGAGGCAGGCGGGTCTGAAGGTGTCTCGGGATAAATGCGAGTTTTGTCGTACCCAATTAAAATACCTGGGTTACGTCGTAGACGAGAGGGGTTTGAACGTGGATCCGGACAAAGCAAGGAGTCTGATGGAGATTCCCTCGCCTAAAAACGTGAAGGGAGTACGGCAGTTCGTGGGAATGTTCTCTTGGTATAGGAGATTCGTACCAGACTTTGCCACGCTGACAGCGCCACTCACGAATCTTCTTAAGAAGCATCAAAAGTTCGAGTGGACCCAGGACTGTCAAGCTGCTTTCACCCAGGCGAAGGTGAAACTTTCCACTGCCCCAATCCTTACCAGCCCGGACTATAGTCTACCTTTTTCGATACAGACCGATGCTTCAGATCTGGGTTTGGGGGCCGTTTTGTCACAACAGCACGCTGAAGGAGAGAAGGTAATCTGCTACCTTAGCCGATCACTGTCGAGGGCCGAAAAGAAGTATAGCACCACAGAGAAGGAGTGTCTCGCGGTTTTGTGGGCTGTGGAAAAGCTCAGGCCATATGTGGAGGGGCCAAGTTCACAGTGATTACCGATCACTACTCTCTCGTGTGGCTAAACAACTTGAACGACCCGTCAGGGCGGTTGGCTAGGTGGGCGATTCGGCTTCAACAATATCCTTTCGAGATAATTCATAGAAAGGGGAAGGAACATCTCGTGTAAGATGCCTTATGTCGGATGGTACCTCAAGAAGAGGTAGCAATGCTGGTGACCACGGAGGATAAGTGGCTTGAGGAGATGAAACAGAAGGTTTCGAAGGCTCCAGGACGTTTCGCAGATTGGCGGGTGGTGGGAGGCTCACTCTGGAAGCATGTGCCGGGTCGATATCCTGAGCTGGAAGGGGAGGACGAATGGAAAAGAGTGGTGCCCAAGGCGGAACGGAAGGGAATTCTTCATCAATGTCATGACGATCCAACGGCGGGACATATGGGGGTCAGTCGCACGCAGTGTCGAGTGGCCACGAAGTATTATTGGCCCAAGATGTCCGTGGATGTGAGCGGCTACGTACGAAAATGTAAGGTGTGCCAAGCAAATAAGGTAGAGCGACAAGTTCCGGCTGGGTTTATGGTCTCTCGAAGTGGCGAGCCGCAACAGCCATGGGAGATGGTGTGTGTCGACTTGGTGGGCCCCTTATCTAGATCTACCCGGGGATATACTCACATCCTCACGGTCGTGGACTACGTAAGGATCGTAAGGATCACTAACGTCCCTCTGCCCACCTATCATGGGATATAGGCACCCGATATTGTCGTCACGTCGAGGAACCTAAAAGAAACCGTGAAAGTGCGATTAAGTAGGAGAACTGGTAAGATAGCAATAGGCTGGAGAGACACAATCAGATGAAATTAGAGATAACTAGAGGGGAATCAGCAGAATTGGAGAGCACTAAGTAAAAGAAAAAGAAAATTAGCCATAATCACATAGATTTAGGTAGAATTTAGAAAAGTTATAGAGTCCTAGGTAGCATTAGATAGAAGCACAGAGTGTTAGGTGAAACGTGGTAGAAACATAGTGCATTAGTGAGAATGAGTTAAAAGTTAGTTTAGGTAAATATTAATTATTAGCTAACAGAAACCATGAAATTATGAACTAAAACAAAAATTTGTTGAAAGATTATTGAAACACGTTCAGATAGAAGTCAACTTAATAGTTAAATATGAATTTCGAACAAACTCAATTTAACAAATTAAAGCGAACCAGATACATCAAATGAAAATAGATAAGAATTAGCAACGTCAAATGAAATAGGTAAGAGTGAACTAGATACATCAAATCAAATAGATAAGAATTAGCTCACAAGAGCAGACACTGATAGCATAAGGGGGTATGAAAAGAATTTCTTGAAAATAAGGATAGAAGTTATCGGAATGGGAGTAATTGCGATAGAATAAGTATAGGAACTAGCGATTAACGATGAATTACAATTGAATAAAGACAGAAACTTAGTGAATAGGGAGTAATTGCTAGGAAGTAAAGATAGAAATTAGCGATTAGAGAGTAATTGCCATAGAATAAAGGTAGAAACTAGCGAATAAAGTTTAATTCTTATGGAAGTTTAATTGTTAGAATAGTTCAATTGTTGTAATAGGGGGTAGCACGCGGTGTGTGCTGACCCACCAAATTTCCTTCCTGGGATAGAGGCGGATACGTTTCTCTTACCAATAAACCACGCGGCGCGTCAAACGATCCATAACCACGAGAATGAAACCAACGATCTGTAACCACGAGCCAGAATTC
>OX376372.1:64940767-65054847 GCA_947369275.1 Nemotelus nigrinus
TTCCATCTGGAATTTTTTCTTACTTAACGCAAATCCATTTCAAATTATGTTTTCCAAAACTGCTTTTCCATCAAAAAACATTAAAAAAAGCTACCACATTTCAAAATTAAATTACAGTATTTAACAAATCAAATCAAATTGTTTGTTTGTTGCATTTTTTTAAAAATCATAAATCATCCTAAAATATATCTACCATGATTTTAAGTATTTAAGAATACCATGTATGCATATAAAAGTTGTATCGATCAATATGTGTCCTATCATATGTGTTGACATCATACGTATAGTAATTTTTAAGTTTTTTTTCGGTATTTAATTTTGATTACTCTAAAGTAAAACTATCGTGAAAATATATATATAACAATTGATCATATAGAGTTAATGAAAATAGTTTTGATCATATAAACAAAAGGTAAGAATAGAAAGATTATGTATCGACATAGGGAAAATATTAGAAGCAATTAGATGTTTATGTAAAAGTGTAATATTATATTAATTATATAAAGTTTGATTTTGTCGTAGTTAGAGCTGGACCTATTGAATAAGTGTTATAGTTTTCTTTTAAATCTAGACACAACTAAACTTTATGCCGTCGTCACTAGAATAACAATTTTGGCAGTGGAGCTTTTGATTTCGTACACGGACATCGGTACCGTTCAAGCCATCGCTTAATTGCACATGACACACGCAACATTTGAAACAATCGATGTGATAAAAGAGCCGTAGAGATTCAATAATCATTGCTGCTCCACGACCTGTAAAATACATTATAAGATCCTCTTAGGTAAATTATTCAATAGTATATTTTTTTCATAATATGCATAGCACTAGCAAAACAATCTTAGTTAAACTTTTCTAAATGATTCGTTAAAATGTTTGAATGAGAGAATAGCAGCGGTATATACATATGTATTAATGATTCGTACTGCGAAGTTTGTTATTTGTTCCAAGTTTCTACTCAAGTAATTAAAAGAACGATCCCACACAAATGTCTTGAAAGGTTTCCTACAATTTACATATTTGCATGTATAATTAATTTAATCTGATTCAATATTTTCTAGCTTTCAAATGAAATTATTCAGGTTGAAGATAGATTTTTCTTCTAAAGGCTAGATATATTTCAAATTCTGGATAGATATAGATATTTTGGTGGTAATTTTCTGTCTTTCTCAATATCTATCAATCTTAATAGACACTAAGGAAGGGGAAATATCGATATATTTGTTTTAGTAACTTTGTCAACTGTTATCTTCGTACAAGAAGCTTCAGTTTGTTTAAGAATCTTACTTATTAGAACAAATGATGTGCACTCCTCACAGTTGAGGACATGCACATGATGGACGCAAGTTACGTTAAAACAGAGAGCAAAGTTAGGATTAGTGTTCTAGTGTGACAGAACGTGAAATAAGTTTTTAACCAAATAAAGTGACTACACAAACTTTGTTGTACATTGGACATGGAAGATATAATGGGTCAATTCTTTTCAATTGCTGGAATTTGCCATGGGTTAATATTCTTTTGGCTAGCGTGTTAGGATGATGAGCAAGAGCTACAATATACATAATTCTCTGCAGTTATTCTCTCTGAATGATGTTTATAATAATAAGCGGGCTGCTCCCCAGAGTTGTAAGCCATAGGTTGTAGACAAACACTTTAGATTCGAGTTATAACATGCTATTGAGCATCCATTTGAAGTTGTTGGATTTGAGCTTCAATTGCTGGTTTTTCGCTTCAATGTGCTGTTTCTAGGTGAGCCTCCTGTCAATGTTCATTCCGAGATACTTCACTACGTTACTTTGAGTTATTACATTGTTTGGATATACTTAAGAACACGTTAGTTTTAGCAATGTGAACTTAACATGGACGCAATAGGTTTCGTTCATTGCGGTACTCCATTTCGCTAGCCATTCTTCTAGAAATGAGATGTGGGATTGCAGTATTCGGAATGCCATAACAAGATTTGAATCAGTGCATAGAATGGCGTCGTCTGCAAAGGTAGCTGTAGTTGTTTTGTCGCTTATTGGAAGATCAAATGTGAAGATTGTGTAGAGTATAAGTCCCAAAACACTTCCTTGAGGCACAACTGCATGCGTTCGATATTTAGTGGTAAAATATCTTTTGTATCTAAACTAGAATATGCGGTTGGTTAGTTAGGAGGAGAGTATTTCATTGAAGCTTTCGGGAAACATTGATTTGATTTTTAGATCGACTCTTCATGACAGGCTTTGTCGACGGTTTGAGCTATTAATTGGAAGGTGTTATAATGTCTTCGAAACCCGAATTGATGTTCTGGAATTTCCCTTCCATCTTCAAGTATTGGAAGTTGATTTCACAGCAGAACTTTCTCGAAAACTTTGAACACGCACAACGAAAGACTAATAGGTATGTATGGCTTCACTTAAAAGCATATGCTATAATTTTACATTTAGTAGTATAAATATTTTTATGTTTTATTTGTGTTTTGAGAGCAGTTTAATTCCTACTTTATTTTTAATTTTAGGGTGAGGTTATCAACCTGAACGATTACAGGCTGGGATTTATATATTGTTTTATACTGTATTGGCTTCTTTACCTATATTATTAGGTATTTTTTATATATATTTTTTTTTTATAGAGCATTTACCAGGCTTGGGAATCATTATGATCTCGCCTATTTTCCAAGATATCTGATTCGGAAAATAAAGTTGAAAAGACTAACAAGCCAAGCGAATACGATCGGTGGCAACTTTTTGAGCACAGCATTGGTGAGAAGACTAATACCCAGAGATTTTTTTAAGCAAGTTTCCTGGATAATAATATTATGCACTTCCCAAGCCGAAGTTTTGGGGACTGTGAGTCCTGTCAAGATTTTGAATTATATCTAGCTTCTAAAGAAAAAATCGGCCTTTAAATTAACATATTTTATATGTATACTTAATTTGTGTACTACACATATAAATTAAATGTTTACAAACCATAGTTTTGGAACAAGAAGCATTAAGGTATTGTATTTGGTAAACATCTCCAAATTCAGCACTTTATCTCAAACATTTGTAAATTAGTTCAGTAAAAAACTCCTTGTTTACGAGAAGTGTAGATGCAATAGACATATTGAATTGAAAGATTCATTTTAGGTATAAATGCAATTTTATCAAATATGAATTAAAAATCAATCTTACCTAATTCTTCGCCACAGTGCGAACATTTTTTCTTGCCGCTAACACTCAATATTTTGTCGACTGGACCGTCTGGTATTGAAGTTGTATTGGCATTAAGTTGGCTCAATTGTGGGGTGGATACGGATAAGAGTGATGTTGCAGATGAGAGTGGGCTGCTTTGCAGTGCATCGAATCTGTAAATAAACAATCACGAATTTATTCAATTCTTTGTACAAAAATTTGTTTAATTCTTTGTTTAAAAAATGACATGATACATCATATTTTATTTTGTATGGAAGTTATTGATAGGAAATGTCAATCATTTCAATGTCCTCTTGTTGAAGTGACCGATTAAAAAGATTCCGTTATTTTCTAATCATTCGCATACCACGCATTCTGCAGAATTAACTTCACGTTGCTATTATTTTGCTTAAATAAATGTGAAGAGAGAATCATGAAGCTAGTTTTTGGAATGAATTAACATGATTTGGGTTTAACAAGTGGACAAACTCTTTTCTACCAAGGAAAAAGATTGGTATTCATTTACTACCATTCTCTCCAAGTGAGTATACATTTTTTTGATACAATATTGGACAATGACGGTCTCAAATGCTCCTTTATTGGACCTTAAAGCTTAGAAACAATCTTAATTCTACTCATATAGTTTTCAATTTGAGTTGAGTCAATTCTAATCAAATAATTTTCACTTACAATTTGACAGTTAAACCCCACAAACCATTCCCATAAGAATTTTCTACACAGGTGTTCCCTGAGACTTTATTCTAGAGTTTTGAACCCAGAAATGCTGCAACCGATTTTTGTCGAACCTCCTTTAATCGAATCGCTAAGCATAATCCACATTTTTATTTTGCATCCCCGATTTCAGAGACAAGAAGAGCATGAGCTGATCACTTCTATGTGAAATCATTATTTTTGAGGGAAAAAAAACTCACAGATTGCAGAAATTGTCGCAACTAAAGTAAATAGAAATCAATAATCTACCACTGCAAGTGGTCGCATCAGTCAGTTGATAAAAAAAACGGTGTATACCTTCGAAACCAGTTAAATAAAACTCAATTTTCGATATTATCGCAATCAAAAACACATCTATATTAGAAATATAATTTGCCAAAAATGGCAAAAGACAAGAAATAGACATGCTAAGAAGATTAGAAACAAACTTACCACAACTATTAAAGACCGCTTGCTCTAAATCTCAAACGAAAATTTGAATAAAATGCTTGCTGTCCTGGGGAAAAGCTCAAGTAAGATTTGGAAACTGAACAATATTTTCAGGCGCAAATCTGTTATTCCTCCACTAAAACTACCCGAATGAAAAATTTCCTATAGTAACAAAGATAAAGCTTAACTAATCTCAGAACATTTTAAATTAGCCTACCATACATCTAACCACTTAGGGAGCTACTAGCTCGGTGGAGTCTTTTGTATGCAAACTATAGTCAATGCAATCTGATTTTTCAACATCTTACGCATGCAAACGTAGAGAGATCAAATCTGGTCTGAAGTATTTCAAAAGCAATAAGTCCCCTGATTGCGCTGAAATACTCAGCATTGCTATAACCCTGGCCGTCATATAGAAGGCCGATTGCAAAAGCAATTTACGTACCAAGATGGCGTGCTTAATGTACCTTTTTTCGACCAGTCGACGTATATTTCTCGACCAATTCGACCAATAAAAGTACATTAGTACCTGTCAGATTTCAAGTCACGATCGGCCTTCTATATGACGGCCAGGCTTTAACGGAACTTCCAAACCAAGCCATAGTCCTCTTTAATTTCATTTTTAATTTTTACGTCAAATTGTGCTATTTTCCAACAGTATGAAAAAAATACTGGCTGTACCATTTCTAAACCTGATCAGGATTCTACCTCCTCCTTAAAATTATCGGCCAATGCATTTGCTGAGCATTCTGAGTAAAATTTACGAAAAATATATTTTATCTCGAATGCACAATATTATATTATTGAATATTATCCCAGAGTTCCAATTTGGATTCCACATCGGCTTTTCAACCTCTCAGAAACTTGTTCGTGTTTGTACATTTATTAAAGAGTCCTTGCAACGAAAGGAATCAACTGGATTTGTAGCCTTGGACATAGAAAAAGCTTTTGACCCTGTCTGGCATGCTGGCTTAGTTAACAAACTAAACCAGTTTGGATTTTCTATGTTCATAACCAAAATTATCGCTTCCTTTTTGCTTGGTTTATCGCTTTCTTTTCACAAGGTTAAAATTAAAAGCTCTTGAGCACCTAACTTCATCTGGTGGGGCAAAAGGTTCTTGCTTAACCCCAGCCTTATTTAATCGTTTCGGACGCACCTTAAGGCAATGTAGCACCTCCAAATTTTTAAAAAATTGATTTTTGTTTTTTGATTGAATATGTTAGAATGAAGGTTTTAAAACATGATTTTAATAATATCAAATTGAAATTCTAAAACAAAAAAATTTTATGAGTATATATAGCGAAGCGCCCCAAGATCATTTTTTCTATGATTTTCGTTCACTTCGCTATATCGCTACATCGACTTAAGCCAAAGTGTAGACAAAGATAAGTGAGTCATCTCCTTTAAAAGAAGCAAAAAAATAAGCTAGCCTTGGAAAAAAAACAAAAAAATAGCTGTAAAAGATGTTTCTAAAAAAAGTGTAGAATCTCCAAAAAAAGGTCCGAAAAAAGTTCACCTGCCACTAAAGTTAATGAAAAATTTAGCCACGTATTATGGCCTAACTATACGACGAAATCCTGATTCAGTTGAAAATATGCGCAAGGAAATTTGGGCAGCATATTACCACAAAATTTCAACTGATGAGAACCCTCAACGCTGTTATTGTCCTGTTGGAGAAACGACTTGGTGTAACTGGCGTAAGGCGGAGGCAGCGGGTGATAATGCATTAAACAATTTGAAGCATCCTCCACCTTTAGATGATGAGGTACAAGAAATTTTAAAGCATATTTATGATGACTTATCATCAGAAGATTTATTAAAGCGTTGCTTGGGCAGTTTTGCGCAGAATAATAACGAAAGCTATAATTCTTGTGTTTGGAATTCGACCCCCAAACATACTTTTTGTGGGAAAAACGTACTAAATATGGCTGCAAATATTTCTGTATGTACATTTAATGAAGGATTTATGGCTATCTTGAAAATAATGCAAGTCATGGGAATTACAATTGGCCAATGTGCGCTGGAACATGCAGAGCATAGAGATGCTGCAAGAACTAACCAGGCGGAAAAACACTCGACTGAGGCATCTTAAGAGGCCAGAACTGCTCGAAGGGAGCAAAAATCTTTAGAAGAGGAGGAGTATGAGCAAGAAGAAGGTGTATTGTACGGTCCAAGCATCGCAGATTAATTTTCGATAAGATTTATTGCAAAAAATATTGAATTTTAACTTGAAACGCGATTTTCTCGAAACAACGTTTTTCAAGTTGGCGTGCATGATTAACAAAAACAATATTATCCAATCGTTTTGAAATTTTAACACGTTAATCTGCACATGTTAATGCTCAGAATGAACTACGGATGAAAAAATCGGCATTAAACTTTTTTAGTTATAGCCGATTTTTGGGGAAAAAAAAACCTCGATTTTCGAAAAAACGCCGCCATTTTGTTATTTTTCAACCACATTTGTTTTTTTTAGTTCATTCTAAGGCCGCTTTGATGTTGGTCAAAACCCCGTTTTTGTTTTTTTTGTCAGACTTTCCTGAGGGCAGTTATCATGCACACCAGATTTTTTTGGTGTATTTTTCAAAAAATTGTAACAGGCGACAGTTGAAAATGAAAACATATTTAACAATTTTATTTATATAGTCTAAGACATATAAAGTATGTGTAAAAAGTTTCATTAAGATATGTCTTTTTATTCAATTAAAAACAAGCCTTTGAAAATAACATTTTTTTTTAATTTGAAGGTGCTATGTCGCCTTAAGCTGAAAATTCTCAGGCATTTTTTTTCAAAAAAGGCGAAAATTTAAATCAAACCGAAATATCTACTTCACTACCCAAAGTATCAAGTTTGTATAGTGCATTAGGTTAGGCTAGACACGTAAGCTAGTTGCTCAGCGAAACAAGCAAAGGAATGAATTTAAAAGAAATCACAAACAAATTATGATTGCATAGTCTGACATATATTCATAAGGTATAGCAGCAAAGATACAAACCCAAACCCTAAGTTTAGAAAATAATTCATTTCAAACTGAAAAAAATTAAATATATAAAATACATTTATGCATTAAAGCCTAGTATGGAGATTCGATAAAAAAAATTTAACCGAACTCTCCCAATAATTCTTTAGGCTTTATCAGGAACTCTTCAAAACTCGGAAACTTTCAATCAATGAAAGCAGAGTGCTAATCAATTGGGTATAGCAGACATGTTCCATTTCTATCAAGACAATGACCAAAATACACGGGTCATAAAGTGAGCCCTGGCTTCAATAGAAGTGTCCAAAAGTTACTGAAACTCCACCAAAATTGCCAGACTTGAATGTTATTGCAAATTTATGGAGCCAATGGAAAATGGAATCCGAAGTAATCTTATTTCTAATAAAGACGGCCTGAAACGGGTGCTGCTAGAAGAATGGGAGAGAATCGAACCCCATTATTGGGAAAGACTTGTTCGTTCGATAAGCGAAAGGCTCAAAGTAGTCCAACAAGTGACGGATTATCAATTAAGTTAAAAATTAAGTTTCTTCTTCATGCTGATTATAAATATTTGTGAAAATTCGAACTGCATGAGTTTAATTTTTTTTTGTGATTTGATTTTTCAGCGCTAACATAAGGCTTAGTGTTCTATTCAAAAGATCATGCTGTTTTAAAACTCACATATAGTTTACATTGAAAGTGCGACTGCTGTATGAGTTTGGTTTTAGCCTAATATATGTAAGTACACTACGAGAACTTTATAGGAACTCTACTAATTTGCTTGTTTTCGGTTAACGAACGCAATTTAGAAATAAATCATGTTTCGGGATAAAAAATCATAAGCTCGGTTCAGAAATTCTCTAGACAAACTTTTTTAAAAAAATGTGCTATCAGATTTTACGCTGATATAAGACTAAACAGAAAAGTGTAAATTTTAATATCGAAAAGCAATAGAAAAACTGAACACCTTTTTTATTTTGCTGATAAAGTTTGGTCACTCAAAGTATAGCCAATTAAATACCTTAGAAGAACAAATGCGAACATTCATTTTCAACAGAAACTATATTTTGAAGTTGACTGGCTGCACACCTTTAGCTATCTTAGTTTGGGTATGCCATTATATTTTTGAACCCTAAGCTCAGCATGGGTGTGCCGGGGTATGAGGGGTGTGTTTGGTCCTTTTTTCAAATTCAAACTCTCCTATTTAACAATGTATTGTCCTTATCAATGCCTTTATCCTTCCTTCCCATTCTACCTTGTAAAGTATAAATTTCAATATTCAGGCGTGTGCTTCAAAACAAAACATAAATAAAAAAAAAAACAAAACAAAATATGGCCGTAATGCGAACAGTAGTGCGATGGATGTCTCAAAACATGATTTTGTTAATGTTGTGTATTTTATTTTAAAGATTTTGGGAGTCTGGCAAAGTGTTAGTTGAAAAGTTTCAATATACCTTCTTCTCTCGCCGATTCCTTTGCTCTGAACGCGTTGTGTTAATGTCTGAATAACTGCATCTGGTAATGCCTTGTTATCATGACTTCCATTCCTGGGTATTGCACATTTTGTCGAGAGTGACGAACTACTTGTAGACCAACCACTACTTAGATTGCCGTTACTTAACTTGCCATTGCTGAGGTTGCCATTACTTCTTATTCCTCGCTGCTGCTCGATACGCCGTTGTTCCGCCTCCTGAACCAACCAGTGCTTGTTGCAATTGAATCCTTCCGGAACTGATCGTCGTTTCTCTTGATACGTCAGCCACGAGCTACCATTGCTGTATCTATCTGGGCTCACTCCATTTCTAGACTGCACCCATCCGTCAGTGAATTTTGGCTTGGGAGCTGCACTCAGAGCGTGCAGTGTGTGGCGTGACATGTTACCAGGCTGTAAAGAAAGATTAGGCTGGCAGTTTCGCAGAGGAGCCAATTCGTCAATCGATTGTGAATGTTGGACACGAGTTGGACTTGCTATTTTGACAAGACCGGAACTGTGTCGTGAGTCGATGATGATGTTGGATCGCATCGGTTTTGCAGGAGGCACTGGTGGTACGGCAAGTGGCAATCTCTGTTGTTTCGTATCGTGCAAATCGGTCATTGACTTACAATAGTCGGTTTCAATTTGGTAGATCTGATTTGGTATGTTGGCATAATGACCATTGCTCATTCCGTTCGTCATTGCGCTAATGTCGTTCATGGAGCGACGACTGGCTGACATGAGCATTTTCGCTCCATGTCCCAAATCATGTCGAGCCAAGCTTTCTCGTAAAATCAAATTATCGCGCTGCCGTTTTATCTCTTCTTGTTCGAGTTGCAAAAGCTCTCGTTCGACACGAAGAACCTCGTCATGTTCTGGATGGATTTGGTTCTCACTGCAATGTGTCTTAGCGATTGCATCTATTTGAGGCTGCAGGTTTTTAGCGTTACGCTGTTTCTCTTCTTCTTTCTCCAAAACTTCGATGATTTCTTTTTCTTTCTTAAGAAGTAAATCTTCATGCTCTTCGGATGAATTGGTGAATGGTTCACTGCTTTGCCTGGAATGATTTTCCGAAACTCCCGAATCACGACTGTCACCTGGAATGGAAATGATTTGTGGAAAGAATGGTTAGTTTAGTAGTAGAATGTTTGATGTTAGATAATTACAATTGCCTTATCAACATGTTGGTGCTCATGAAGGAAATTGTGCTAGTGGATTGAATATATTGTAACATGTTTGAATCGATAGTCTAACATCTATTTTTTCTTTAGGAAAGAATTTAAATTTATATGTATTCGTAAATGTAAAAGGCACCTATTAACTTGGCAAAACTGCAATAAAACAGGTAGTAAATAAAATCTATTAAACTAGCATCTCTTCCAATATACCAAAGCAATTGAAATCCAATGAGTGCAATCAACTAAAAAACATTTTTCATACTAGAAACAAAAACTAAATGCTTCCGGTATGACATATGGTCTTAACAAAATGTATACTACTGGTCTAAAAGTTTAATGGAAACAATATGATGCAATCCGATTATTCAATTATTTAATATTTCCAAAGTAATATGCTTATTGTCCGCACAATTCTTCGATTATCTATGCCTACGTTTTCATATAATCTTTTCTATATCAGGGTCTATGTATGACTAAGTAAAAGAATCGGCTTTTTGAGAGACCTTCCTTATTATCTACACTTCAATATACACAACATTTACATACGTGACGGTGGGCTTATCTAATCCCTTTAAATAGAACTTTTGCGAGAAATAATGGAATTAAGGGTAAGGTGTATCGGTGATCCGAGAAAAAAACTTTGACCCTTCACAAAAGCTATGCGATTCACGGCATTGTCTGTGTTTAAGTTAAAACTAGTATGTGTACTAGAATGAGCTCTATTAGTGAGTATTGCTTGCATTGAGTGATGAGGAGTGTAATACGAGCTATGTTTCCGTTTCGTTGGCTTTTCTGAGTTAACTAAGGCATTTTCATGCCGATTGTGGATTAGCTAATAGACAAGTAGTAGTAGGTGTACGAAAGTGGAAAGCACAAAAAGGAAATGAGAAGTAAAAAGTTGGATGGATGAAAAATGCAACTGTGCACATGAAGATATTTTTCAGTTTGATTTTTTAAAGGAATAAATATGTGAATGATATTGAAATTTATTTCAATTATATTTGAACATGAGTTAATCAATATACAGTTGTTTAACAATTAAATGAGATCTGCTTTTTGACAAAAACAGTTGAGTCTTTGCTATTAATCTAAGATTTGAAACAAAAATATTTTAGCTTCTGCCAAATTTTACGTATTCAATTTGTTAAGAGCTGAATTTGATTTTTCGATCAAGATTTTGATGTTTTTTTAAAAATGTATATGTTCGATTTTGTTATATGTGTCGATTTTAAATTAATTTTCGAAAATGAAATGGTGTTTTTCCGACAAAAATGATTTTATAGAGCCATGCAGAGTTTGGTATTAATATGATACTCATTGCTAAAATTTTGATACGATGGATATATTAAGTTATTAAATTATTAAGTTTAATGAATTTGGATACCATATAAAGTTTCTGAATTGGCAGCACAGACTAGTACATTGTCGAGAATCAGTACGGGTCAAACAGGTAGGACTCAGGCCATTGAATGATGTTTGAAGAGAATTCAAGATGTTCGTATTCGTAAGATCGTAAAGCAAACGAGATTTGTAGAGGTTAAATGACTTTATCTTTCACGATCAGATACCCACATTCATTGATAATACAATCATAATTCTATAATCGTTCAATTATCTTGGAACAGGAAGGCAACACTTCTTGGCAACATATATTGATTTACAGATTTATGATTTATGACGAATATGCCACATTTTATTCGTCTTCTAGTTTATTGCCTAATATATATGACACAACTAATTGATTTTGTAACAAAATTCAAGGTGGTAATGCGCCAAATTTGATTTGACGGCATTGTGATTGGATTAATCAGAGCAAACAAATCTAACACTCTCAAATAAGTTTTGTTTTTCGGTTTTGGTACTTAGTGAAGATTACGGAGCAACAAAATTCCACATACACGTAGAATTAGATACTTATCCTAAAATAATAAGACATAGTTTTATAAAAAATTTTTGAATATAATAATAAAAAACTAAGTCATAAAATTTGTACTTGAGCAAATAAAAGTATTAAGTATTGAAATAAAACGTTTTCAAGTAACGATTTATAGGTAATAAAATGAAATTCAAATCTCTTAAATGTTTAGAGTGAAAAAATAGAGAGAATCGATACAAAAAATTAGTAACAAGTAAACTATTTTTCTATCAAAACGTCAGACACTTTACACAATCAGCATAGGAAATAAGCATTGATAAGTTAATAAAGTTGTACTTGTTTCGAACATTCATTCAAAATAAAAGCATGCAATCCAGCGAACCGAAAACGTAGTCCTAATGATTTTTCAAAAGCAAAAAATTCAATCTGAAAAATGTTAACTCAAATTTAATAAGTACTTCGATCCTACTTTTTAACGAAACTCATTTCGATTGGGAATCCAACTCAAATGTTTTAAATTTATAGGTTCCTACGATATTTGGTCGATGCCAGATTTTAATTTTTATGTGAACTATTTTTTATGTAAACTTATTTGCTATGTTAGATTCTACATATTCTTTTTTTAACATCTTACATTTTAGGATGTTTAGAATTCTGTCTTATTTATTTGTGTATCCACTTCGTAATTGATGCAGCTAGCTTTTAATAGAATTTATAAATATTTTTAGTTGAAGCGAGGTATATAAGGTAGCTTCCATTGGATAAGCAATAGCATAGTGAAAAAAGAAATAGCTTAATCGAAAAATTGATTTTAAGTAAGTTATATCTGTCAAAGTTGGAACTAGATACATAAATACTAATTAATCCAAGATATTGTAATCGGAAATAGAACATGAGTCTTTTGGTATAATTCCAAATCCAAAATCACAAACCATAAATTTGAACGAAAAAATACCTACTAACCAAAAAAAGTCAAAATATATGTCTAACGCCCACAGTTTAGTTCAACTATCTAGGTACACATTTCTATCTAAATCGAAATGTTAAAGAATAGTTCGCATTTTGGGAGGCTAAAAATATTACAATTTCAAGAAAAATATCAATATTTCATTGAAGATGAGGTCAAATCATCTTCGAAATGTCGAAATATGTATGTCAAGAAATTAAATATTATGTAGGTTTGAAACTTAATTTTTTAGAAAAGATTTTGAGAAAAAAAGGTATTTTGTGTTTGTTGTATTAATACGATAACGCGTCACCACCCATTTTTGAATCAATACGAAGGAGTTTTTGGTGGGATTTTCGTCTACACCCGATTATGTTTTGATTTTTAAATGAAAGCATTTCCAAATTAAAGCATATTGAAAAGATACAATTTTACAAATAAGCTTGCTTCCTTGTTAATATCGCGTATTGTTTTAATTACTGGTTCTTTATGTCTTGAACATATACATGAACATAATTCAAACTTATACATGATTTACCTCCAAAACTCAATCCTAACTTTTATAAATAACTAAAAAAATAGTTTTAGTCATAAGCCAGTGCTCTTCTTGATAAGAGACGTCTAAGGAGAATAATCTGGCACGCTTTGCATAACGCAATAGCAAATGAAATTCCCCACCAAGCACTTGAAACTGCCACTGACATCAATAGAAGTTCTATCAACAAAAATAGTCCAGATGAAAATTCACTGCTCTAACTGCGGTTAAGAGTTATAGGCCTTACGAGCTTCTGAGAGCCATTAAAGAGCTCATTAAAAAAAAAACAAACCAAGTTCGGAAAAGAACTAGGTAAGGTGATCCTAGTGTAAATTGAGGAAAAGCTATCAAATATTCTAGCTGCAACGACTCAGAAAAATAAAGAGATCCACCCCATGGAAATGCCAAAGATCAAACAGCTAGTAGCACGACCCAATAAACAGAAATCACCAGGACTTGACACAATACCGAATAAATGTCTCAGACACTTACCAGACAATGTAATCCAAGAAATAACGAACATGGTCAATGTGATCTTCTACACATGAAGTTTTCCAAAATTCTGGAAGAAAGCGATTGTAGTGCCAAAACCACACGACGATCTCAGTTTCGCTCAAAATTTTAAGCTGATTAACTTCTGTTTTTCGATAGGGAAATAATCAAACGCATAATATTCTCACGCCTAGAGGCAGAAGTTACCAACAAATCCATCATCATATAAGAACAATTCGGCATTAAAGCCCACCACTCCACCGAATTGCAGCTAACTAGAGTGGCTCAGCATATCCTAATTGGATTTAATCAAAAAAATCGACGGGCTTTGCTTCGAGAAAGACTAATTTATCGTAAAAATGCAAGATTTCCATTTTCCGAAGCCCCTAATACATATGATTGGATCATTTCTCCAGTATAGGACCAATAGAAGCCGGAGTCCTGCAAGGATTACCACTGTTGTATACACTAGAAGAAAAAATACAAGCTAGCTGACAGTAGGTGATGAGTAGAAAATATTGGCTGAATAATTAAGACTAGCTTTTGACTCAAGGCTACATAAAAAAGCGAATAACTGCCAGCGGAATGCTGAGCCAGCTCTATACCCACTACTTACAACGAAGAAGTTAAATATTAAAAACAGAGTCCTTATTTATAAGCAGCTCATAAGACCAAAAATAACCTAAGGAAGCAATACATATTCGCCAGAATATTGCCATACGGAAAATCATAAAGGACTCCTAGTACCTCAGAAACGCTGGCATACTCAAAGAGCTACGACTGAAAATCATAGACAAGAAACCATAGACAATACAACGTGAAACACCAACATCACCCTTAGCATGTTATGTATAGAATAGAGCGCAAGTGATATTTACTCGAATCTGCGAGAATCAGAATATAAAAGTAGCAGATCTACAAAAAAGCGACCGCATAAACAGTACACACTGAAAATAGGAAGCTTCCGTGTGAACCGTAAGGAAGGAAGTCAAAGCGCAACTGACACTAGCTCCAAGAACAAAACAGTTATACAAATACAATACAGCATATAAAAGGGTTATAAGTTTCAATCAAGCTTTCGATCAAACGTAAAATATTAAATTTAAGCACTAGTTTTCACGTTAAGAAGATATTTAACAACAGATTTTTGTTTCTTGATCTAAATGTTTGTCAAATTCTTAGCGTAATCTTAACTTT
Organism: Nemotelus nigrinus; assembly: GCA_947369275.1. Lineage (NCBI taxonomy): Eukaryota > Metazoa > Arthropoda > Insecta > Diptera > Stratiomyidae > Nemotelus > Nemotelus nigrinus. Next base: position 64,955,764 of record OX376372.1, read on the forward strand.
TATACGCTGTCTAACGGATGAAATCGACGAGTTAAAGAAAAGTTCTGTTTATCGCCTTCAAATGTTAAAAATTAATCCTGGAATTTATCCTAATTTAATTAATTTGACAATTTTTAATATGAGACGTGTGGGATGCATAAAAACTACACTTGTCATTTTGAAACCACTATAATAAAACAATTAGACAGTCAACACTAATAACGGAAAACTATTTGCAAAATTTATCTGGTTTACTAGTTCACGAATGGTATAGCAATCTCAAAATCAATTTTTCACTATCAAATTACAAATTGAAAATTTTTAATGATAGCATTATCGATTTATTTTCATTTCACGCATTATCAGGGTACGTTCATGCAATTCATCAAACATAAGCGATTGTTCATGATTTTCATATTTTATGTGCGAGTTTCAACCGAAATCATTAGATTGATGAATGTGCATTTCATCTGAAAACTGTAGCAATGCACTACTCAAGGCTACTCAATAACAATTTGGATTGAATATTTGATGCTAATATTGCAATACCATTTGCAAATAATTATCTCCTAAAACCATAATTTATCATTTCTCAATTGATATATTGAAAAATCATTGAAATACAGAAAAAGGTTAATTTGTAATAGAGGGCAACTAGCAAGGCAGATGTTTGTTGATAAAACTGATTATCATGTGAAATACAGTCACATAACTGGGACGAATAAATTTTAAATTAAACTTAATTTGTGAAATTCAAATATCTCACCTGTATCAGAACTGTCATACAATCCAGCCTTCATATAAAGTTGTTTCTCTAAGCGTTTCTCTTCCTGCAACAACTGAGCCATATCAGGTGGCGGAGCGACAGTTAGCTCCAAGTAGCTCTCGTCATAATTGGTTCCTTCGATTCCCAAGAAACTTGATCGTTTATTTCGTAATTCCTTTTTGATTCTCTTCGTCGAGTTCATACGCTTCATTGGCTGATCAGTGATCACCTGGACATCGAGTGATGCTTTAATTCCTGAAGACATTCTAACACCATTATCAATATTTTCCTCGTCGTCAGAGCAATCACCGATTGGCGGTGGAGGCGGTTTTTCTTTTGGAGGCTCCAAAATCCCGCCATCTAATGGCGATAGAGGAGCCGTCATCCCGGTACTTGGGTAGAAAATTTCAATGTTCTCGTACACTGGGATGGGCTTTTGGTATTTTGGTACTTCGTATACCGGTTCCGAAGGTTTTCTTGGAACTTGGTAGTAAGGCTCTTGATCATCTTCCGGGTCAGAGCAGGACTTTTCCTGTTGCTTCTGCTGTTGCAATTGGGCAAGTTGTTGTTGTTGTTGCTGCTGCTTTTGTTTTTGCGGTTGTTGGACAGGTACTAATGGTTGGGGAAGTCTGGGTGCGGGAAGTGGTGGTTCCATCTGTGGTTTCATCGACGAGTTTCGTCGCAATGATTCACTAATATTCTCGTAGATCGGTTCAGTGGATTTCACTGGTGGAATCACTTCCGATGTCGAATGGATGGACAGAATCGATACGGGGCCCGACGTTTCGCTGTCGATAGCCAGCAACGCGATTTCGAGGGCTTCGTTCACCTTTAAGAAAACAAATAACAAATTACTATCATAATTCACATTATAGATTTTTTGTATAACACAACAATTACACTCTTTATCGTGCGAACATAGACTAAACAAACAGACAACACAAACAACACATGCAAGCTATTGCTAAGCGCAATGTAACTAAAAGACATATACTATACTGGTAACCAAATGAAATACTTTTACATCAGCTTCACTTCTGGACGATTGATTAGTCAACGAATTTGATAAAATTGTTTAAATAGATAGTTCCGCATATTAGCACAGGCGGAAGGTCACCGCAATATAGCTTAAGCTTAGACGAATGCACCGACTGCGCTAACGACCGTGACTCGAAGAACTATGAGGTTGGCTAAGACTATGGCCTATTGCTTTGCCGAGGCATGCTTACACGAAGTGGACGCTGCCGCCGAATACGTGCAAATTGCAAACTAGTTTTTTATGGTGAAAGCGCGTTTTGGGCATTACACACAGTACAGTATTATTTGTTATTGGTAAAGCACACGGGCGGTGCAAAAGCTTAATGACGTCATGGTCGCCACTGCTGCTAGCTGTAATGCAACCAGCTAGCTGCCTATGGTATGCTATGGACGTAGAGTGGTGCCGATGGGCTCAGGTGATTGCTCATTGCAGGTGCTTACAGTTTACGTTGAAAGAAATGTGCACATGTAGCAATGAGGATTATTTCGCGATAGTTGCAGGTTTTATTTTCGATCATAGTAGTTGAATAAGCATGATTTGAATTTAAATTTAAAATGTGATGATTTAGCAAGTTGCCTAAAAAAATCATCAATGAACAAATGAAAATAATAGAGATGCGTTAAGGCGGTCGGCAAAAGAAAAATTTCAATAGTAAAAGCTATTTCTCTGCTGATTCATAGTACTAGCAAACTCATAATATTTTGAATGATACGGACTGGAAGAATAATTTTCATCCGCTGTTAAAGTTTTTATCGATAGTAAAAGTTTTTAGGCACCGTAAATCCAAAAAAGAAACACTAATTAACTAAGAGCTTTATAATGCATATCCTACAGGAGCGATTTCTGAAAAATATGCACGATTAACAATATTTTCTCATTTTATTGGAAAATTCAAGAAAGAAACGTCAAAGAATGCAAACAACGATAATAAAGCTTAAAAATAATATACAAACAGACGAACATGAGGCAGGCGAGATAAGTTGGTGAACTAAGATGATTTGCAGACAATTTTTATAGAAAAATAAAAGAGAAGATAGCTTTAACATGGTTATTTTAATTTCATTTATTCTAGTGAAGTGTAGAAAGAATAGAGAATTTGGTCACCTGGTTGCAGCGATGATAAAGTCATAGGCAAGCAATGCAACTTCTTTATTGCGAGATGCGTGATCTTATTTAGCCATCGTTGACCTAATATGATTTTCAAATTTGAGTAGAAAATACAAAAAGACAGGTTATGCTATTTTAAACACTAAGAAGAGCTTCTAAAATTCACAATCAACAGCAAGTAATGAGACCCCAATAAGGGAAAATCGGGAAAATAGAATGAATAGTGGAATGATTTTTTGCTCTTTTCTAAAAAGTCTAGCAAGGATACTATTTGAAAGGCAGTAGTTACGATTCATTCTCAGTTGAACCGTATTTCGTGCTCAACAATTCAATTTTTATTCGAAAAAAAAAACAGCATTTGCGGGAGGTTTTGCTGCACTACTTCTTTAGAGACAAAGATGCTGCTGAAATACATACAATTCACAAAATTGAAAGCACCCAGCTTGCCACAATTATACGTATTACTCCAAATTCCATTCTATTTCAATTCTATTGCTTATGTCTGTATGAATTTGCATCAATTTTATTAAACTAACTGTCCTGCATATTCCCAATTTTTAAAAATGCTAAATTTCTATCAGAAATTGAATTTTTTTAGTGTATACGCACCTTTTGATCAACTCAAAATTGAAAGCACAAGAAAATTTTCCGGTACCGTTTGAAGTCATTACTGTCAAAAATCGAAAAATAATTTTGTTGTTTCGCAAAGAGTTTATCAGTGATTGAGTTCCCTATATAATTTTCCGCAGCTAGTGAAACAAAATTCAAAAATGGAGAGCAAAAAGAAGGAAACAGTCATCGAAGAAAGGAAAATTATTGTAGAGCTTGTTTCTGAAGGGGAAAACTTATTGAGAAGTTGGCAAAATAGTTGGCAAATAATTTCTTCAGTTTGTAATATTGTAAACAAATGGAAGAGTAACGGAACTTTGATAAATAAAGTTGATCGAGGCTGAAAGCGATTACTTTCTGCAAAGAATGAAAAATACACTCGGCAGCAAGTTCAATGCAATCCAAAGTAACCGATCAATATCTCGAGAGCGATTAAATGATTCACAAGCCGATATCAAAGGAAACAATTAGGAGGACGCCCAGGCAAGCAGGTTTCAACGGTCGAATAGGAACGAAAAAGTCTTTCATTTCGAGACCAACCGAACGAAAAGATTGGAACAAGTCAGATAGCAAACAAATCGTGTGGAGACCAACCAACATCGAGTTAAAAAAGGCTAACTTATGCAGCACTATTAAACACGGAGGTGGTAGTGTTATGGTTTGGGGCTGCAAGTGGGGTTGGCTCTTGGAGTTTATAGAGTCCACGATGGATAAAATGAAATACTAAATTATAAAAAGGAATATGCGATCAAGTACTGCGAAATTAGGTTTCAACAAGAAAATGACTCCAAACATATCACTTAGCTGTTAAGTCGTTGCTCCTGTATAATGCTTCAAAACGATAAAAGACTCCACCCCAATCACCAGACTTGAGCCCGATAGAGCATTTGTGAAATTCTCGTTAACAAGCAAGGCTACGATCAAATCATAGATCCAAACTGAATGGGAAAGTATAGGCCCCACAGCTACTAATAAGTTGGTAGAGAGCATGCCCAGGCGACTACACGCTGTTATAAATGCCAAAGGATACCCAACAAAATACTGAATTTTTATTTGTAAGATTATTTATAATGGGCTAGCTGTTTTTGCCTTTAATTTAATTTTATTCTGGACCTTGTGAAATATATATATAAATATATATATATATATATATATATATATATATATATATATATATATATATATATATATATATATATATATATATATATATATATATATATATATATATATATACATATATATATATATATATATATATACATATATATATATATATATATATATATATATATATATATATATACATATATATATATATATATATATATATATATATATATATATATATATATATATATATATATATATATATATATATATACCTAAATATATATAGTTTTGTTGCTATTTATAAATAAAACATAAAACAAGATAAAATAATTGCAATAAACGAGTTTTAAATTGATAAATCATCAACAGTTGGGAGAATAATCGGCTGTACATTTAATTCTGTGACTATGTGCAATTGTGTGTAAGTGTGTATGGCGACAATGCTTCATTATGCAAAAAAATGAGCAAAGAATTACTTTATGAAGATTCATGCCAAACGCTCGGGAAGTTAGAATAGGCAACAACTCAGAAATCGGGTGCCACACCAACTGAAGGAAAGATATATTGAAGAGCTTCCGGTCGCAAGCGTACAAAAAGAAGAGTTTCCTGCACTGAATTGTCATTGGGGACGCAAAATGAATCTACTACGACAAAAAAGAATCTACTACAAGGAAGCTACATCAATATTTGAAAAATGTGTTTTTTAAAAGTATTGAAAGACAAGATTTATGGGTTCTTAGCATCATGGGTATGAGATAATGAAAGTAGTCGAGAGTACGATCGAACGGAAGAATACGTAGCGATTGATCTCTTATCGGACAATGATACACACGTAAAAAGTGAGACAAATGTCGGAGGAGAGTAAACCAAGATATACTTTACAAAGAAATTATTCGACAACGAATACTCTGCGAGTGCTCAGTGCATGAAGATTCAAGAAAAGGGTAAAAACGGCCAGAAAACAACGAGTAAACCTACGTTGAATAAATTCTACAGCATTAGATAAGTACACGAAGTGAGGAGACCATACTTAGGAGCAATACTCAACAATACTAAGAATCAGTGAAATATCAAGAAGCTTTCAAGTGCAAAGCGTGAGCAGTAAAGGAATATGCCAGCTACCTTCGATGCTTTAGATGCTATAAAAGAAATATGCAGGTCAAATTTTAATGTTGGATAAAAAATGACGCCAATGTCTTTATGTTGATCTACATGATCCAAAAGACAACCAGGCATAAAATAAATCGGATTAGACTTGGTGGAAAGAGGCATAACAAAACACATGGGAACATATAAAGCAAGAAAGTTCACAGAGATGCAGTCATTTAAAGCAAAAAGATCCGGATTGTAAATAAATACAATCATTAGATGAAGCGACAGCTCGAAAAATCTTAAGGGGGGAAATACATGTAAAATCGAAAAAAAATTGCTAATTTCAGATTGAATTAAAATATATATATATATTGTTCATTCAGAAACTGTTTAATATTAAATCCTTAAAATACATGTTTCGCAGTAAATGAAAATCTTTTTTTAATAATTTTTCAACACAAAATGGCGGCGATGCGAGCGAATGAAAAAAACACATCAAAAACTGCCTCGTACAACTTAACGCATTTTCCGGGGAACTTGCAACATTCAGAGAAAAAAAAATATGCTAATGAAATATGTAATTCATAGGTGAACCAATAAAATTTACAAAAATATTTTAAGTTTTTACATTAATTTTAGATTAAACATAAAAAACGATTATTTTTCAAAAAAATCACACTTTAAACATTAATAAACAAACTATTTTCCTGAAATTACAATAACATTTAGGTTCAACGAGGAGATAATACTCTTTTGTAGATGTGGTATAAATTTGAACCAGATCGATTCAATATTTTTTGAGATATCTTGTACGGCAGTTGAAAAAGTACTACTTTGAGAAAAACGCGTTTAAAGTTTTAAAGCTCCACCGACGTGGAGAACGCCGCGCTGCCTTTAACTGACTATAACTCGAGAACTAATACGAATATCGCTTCAAAATTTTTTTGGTTTATTTTAAGAGCATTTCAAACATTTTGATGTAATAAAAAAATCGATTTTTTTTTAGCAGTTACATGTATTTTCCCGCTTAAGGTCATTTGGATTTAAAAGAAACTTAAAGTTAGAAGGAGTGGACAAAGAAGATAAAACGGAGAATGCCATGGGTGGAAACTATAAAAACAATAGAAGAAGGATGGAAATGGAAGAAAGAACATCTGTTAAAGACAGCACGATAGGTGCGATCAAGGAAGTAGGAATAAAGTAAAGTAGGAAATAAGAGCACCAAAACCATCAAAATCATGTACTCTACTAACAATACTGAGTGATTTACCCTATTCTTTAACGAAGTCAGTCTAGATCCTATCAGGTTGCAGGCCATTATCCATGGAACAGGCGTCAAAGTTGGTGAATTCAACTGAGCTAGTTGTCATATAACGCCCTTTTATAAATCCGTGTTATTCTTTATAAAATAACTAACTTTGTAAGTTCTATCATAAAAAATAAGCTCAAGCAGCTTATAAAACAAGGATAAGAGGGCAATATAACCAGTGTTTCCCGGCTTTTGAACCGGAAAAGTATTGGTAGCTTTTCAGGTAACAAAAATAAAACAAAATACACATAAAAAAGAAGCCAGAGACGTAACGAAAACATAAGGAATACCACCAGGGCCACTTTTCGCAAAGGAGTTACATGAAGAAACTAAAATATATAATAACTAAAGACGATTGGCCACCACAATATCAATATCAAAAGACAACGACAAAATAAAGTCCCATTAAGAGACGTTAGAAAGGATAAAGAAAGAAGCGAAAAAATATCTAACAGATCATAAGTATTTTGAGGTAAGGAAGCACTGGCTCCCTCAAACGTAAAAGTGTCGTAAAACTACTTGGTAGCTCTGAGGGAAAATACATAAGACCAAAAATGATTTGAGTTATTAGAAAAGAGATAAAATTCAATATGGGCATACGTTTTACATTATCAATCATACGTTATATACATACGTTTTACATTATCAATCGTTTCTTGGCTACTAATCGTAAAGAACAGTAATGTTGAAGTGCTTCGCCAGATGAGCTACGAAGAAATTCATTACGCGCTTTATATTTGATGTGCAGCGTTTTAAAAACTGCTCCAGAAAACCAAGGTAGACAAATACGAGACATAAGTGTAAAATGAGATATAACAGACTTTAGGGTAGAGAAAGAACTTCAGAAAGGACTTCAAGAAAGAACTTCATTAATTTGAAGAGTTCGGAAAAGGAAAACCGGTTGATAACGCTGAGTTAACCAAAAATTTGCTAGTAATCAGCTTTGAAAAGTTGTACGTAGACTAAAACGTTGCTTTTCTTGGCTGGTTAACCCGACAAAAAAAAGAGAAAAATTGAATTTATACGTTTGAATTGAGCTTTGAAAGAAATACAGCCAGAGTAGAAGGATATGAATCAATCCATTTAGTGCTTGAATTATGAAGGAACATTATCGTTTCTAATTGGGCATACCTTAACCCTCCGAGAACACACCTATTTTTTCGATCATCGAGAACAATGGGGGTCAAATTGACCCCAACCACTTTTGAACGTCTATAGAATCGCCGCCACTGAAGATTTTCATTTGAAAAACTTTGAAGGTATAATTTGAGACCTCTTTTAGTAGTTCTGATGCACTAGAAGTGCCCTAAATGTCCTAAACATACATAAAAACATTCGCGAAAAAACAGTTTTTTTCGAAAATCAGCTTTTTTACATAAAAGAATCGTAACTTTTTTAATTTTCAATATTTGTGGTTAAAAATTTAGGTGGATACTCACAAGATATGTCAGAATCATAAAAAAATAGCCCTATCGTGGCCCTTGAAAAGAAGGTACTTATTTTGCATATTTACGTTGGCGATTGTGAAGATTCTAAAATTTGCATATTTAAAAAAAATCATAACATTGGCAATTTTTATGATTTTGAGTTAAAAATGTATATGGATACTCTCAAAATATAGTAAAATAATAAAAAAAAAAATTTGCCCTACATAAAGGGTTGAAAAAAAGGTATAATCTTCTGAATAATCAAATTCTGATTGCTCCGTGACATGGTCCTCTTCGGAGGAATCACTGTCGCCAAAATTGTTATTATTGTCTTCAGCTAACAAATTATTGCGTACACTAGAACACAGATTATACGCCATATTGCTAAAAACAATAAATAAAAACACTTGCAAACTTATTTTTTGGCCTTTTTAAATTAATCTGTCGATTTCTAAAGTAAAAAAAAATATGAATTTTTACCTTTTCACCTATTTGACCCCTTGATCTGCTTCAAAGGCTTTTCGACGGCGACTAACGACTTGGGAATGTATGCGAACGGTGTAAACTTATAGTCAAGACACAGAAATACACTTAGGAGCCTATAGTACTCCCCTTTTCCCGCAAGCATAGGCGATGCGATCGTCAAAAAGGTCTCTGGGGTCAATTTGACCCCCTGTGTTTTCGGAGGGTTAAACGAAATTATTTTATAAGTTATATTTATAATTATTTAAATAAATAAAAGGGTTGGAGAAAAAGGGTTGAAACTTATTCCACTATACAATAATTTAATGTGAACTTTTGAATACCTTTGATGTGAGCCTAGCTAATACCCAGTAGCGAAATTGTTGCATTGAATTGTGGAAATGACATGTATAGCGGATGAATGACAGAAATGTTTCCAAGCGAACGCTATCGAGAAAAACTAGTAGTAACTGATTGTGAGAAAAAACCAAGTAAATAATGAAGGACTCGATCGAGATTCTAATTGCAAATACCAAATCGAACCAAATATACTTGAGCAAAGAACAGATAAAAGAAAAAAACATATTGGCTTGGAAAATATCCTACCAGTACTTGCTCTAAAAAAATTACATATCGCATATGATTATCAGAATTGTATTTATCATTAGTCCCATTCAACATACTTCATGAATATTCCAAGATTCAATCAACATCAGACTTTCTGTTTGCACACAATGTGATGTTCCAGAACACTTCTGCCAGAAGTATGGGCTTCCGAGCTTTACGCTTCGATTAATGTAGTTGCAACCAAAAAAGCGAAAAGATCTTCAGCACTATGCATGTACTATGATATGAGCGGTCGTATCACGCTTTATATTGATGCTAAGACAAATGCATAATAGACTGCTCGATTAACTGTTCAGCACTTTATTTATACTTGTAGAGAGAAATATTAACATAATTCTAGATACAGCTGTAGAATTATGTTAATATTTCTCTTTACCAGAAAAAAACCTTCAAACGAAAACTATATATTTTCTGTTTTGTAAGAAATGGGAATTTACGTATCTATGTCAGCTACAACAGTTAAACATATTAAAGATTTTCACAATAGTGTTTGAACGGTTTTCTGCCACTTCATTGATCTGTGCAATGAACAAACAGAGCTTGCATTTGTTCATAGCTTGGCGAGTGCTACTCGCGACTTTTGCCTTGTAAACTAATGTAAATAGTAACAATTGTTATAAGAGGATTAGACATTTTTCTTGGCCCTTTTCAATGTAACGCGAGAGTTGAAGTCACCATAAGGCATTTTTTTCAACTAACATTTTATTTACTTCTACTACGCGATGTTGTCATTGATTTGATCACGTAGCATGCAATACCTCAGCAATCAAGGAAAAGGTTAGCTGATATTATGTTGTATTCATATTTATTTTGAAAATCGACGAAGGATGACCATCAAGTTCAATAACAATTGAAAATATTATATGTGGGAGCTGTGGAGATAGTTCGTTTAAGAAACTAGTCAGTAGACTTCGGAATCAAAGAAAAATGAAAAACTATGAGCACAATACATAATGACGCTTGAATGTGGTCAGCAATCAATACATGATTTATGAAGTCTTAATCGATTCACATGAAGACCATTAGACATTTTTTTATCAAAAGTTTGCACTCGTCCAAGCTTTCATTCACGACAACGAATGTGAACCTATTGTTTTCGCATACCTGTAAGTAGGTGCGAACAATTGCTTCCAAGTCATTATTTTCCCTAGCTAGCAGCGAATCCAATCAGACATACTTTCATTTTCACATTGAAAGTGAAAAACTGCTGAGATAATGACAAAATAACAGCATTCCTCATAATGTTATCTGAAATGGTGCGGGTTCTTTCTTCGTCACCTGGTCGGTTAATGTACTTGTCGCTCGGTAGAATTGCAGTGAATTAATTTTATCGGAAGCCGACAAGTGTTTAGAGCCTTGACACACTGGCATGTCTTCTTTTTAATCTTGTTACGGTTCCATTCAATGTTTTCAAAGTGCGAGCAACTTATTTTTAGGTAATGATGATTTAAATGAAAGTAAAGTTGTAAAATGAAGCTATGTAATTAAAGTATCGAAATATGAAATTAAAAAGATTAAGAAAATAAGATTTATTTACAAAGTTTTCATCTCTCTAAATTAAGCGATACATTTTGTGGTGAGAACATATTTCACACTAATGAGTTCTCAGAACAAACGGCGCCCAGCGTGGGGAACAGACTCAAAACCATTAAAAATGTCGGCCGTTTTCGCTTAAGGTATTGCACACATTTCCATTTTTTTTTATAAACATTTTGATATTCCCCACACTCTTGAGAATATATCAAGTGAAAATTCTAGATCAAAAGGATCATGGGAATTTGAAATTGGTACATGCCATCAATGATGCAGATAATAATCCTCTTGAAAATATAGTAACCAGTAGATGCGCTGGATCAACATTTAAATGAATTGAAAGTGATCAAAGGCACAAAAATTGAAAATCCATGCCTAAAAATTTAAAAACTTTCCCCAATGCTATATATCAGCCACATCGAATCATGAATTGATTTGAAGTTAGTACGGTCCATAAGTCAAGGCAAAAATTTGTGTGTTACAAAATAATATTGAAGCAAGTCAGCTCTGAAATTAATGCGGAATAAAATAGGCATGTGTTAAATATTGCTTGTGCTAGTGTTTATTTTGCATGGCCCTGCGGTGCGAAATCGGAAAAATTGAGGTGAACTCCTCTTGAGCATTCTTTCTACGGACCTGACCTATTCTCCTATGATTTCTAACTCTTTGTCCCGCTCGGAAGACAACGATTCTAAGAAAATGTGGGAGTGGAAGCGTTTCTGCCTAATTATATACTAGCACAGTCCTAATCATTTTTCAAAGCTGAGATAGAAATCTCGCAAACCCTCCAGAAAAATGCATTTCTAAAGAAGGCGATTATGTTGAAAACTCATATGTGCTTGCCTAGTTTGTAACACTGAATAAAATTATTTTATGTTTATTTTTGACTCACCCTTGCAACATATCAGCGTAGCAATCAATGACAAGGGAAGACCATAGCAACTGTTTGAAAATGGACTTGCCTAGACAAGGGTCAAAATAACCACAAAGTTATGTTTTTAATAGTTAATTAAAATTGGGCTTTAGTTTCTAGCTCTGCATTAATAGTGATATGCAACCCGGTGCGATAGAAGCGAATGGTTCAACGAGGAGTGTCAAGAGACAATCGGCTAAAAGAACACAACCTATAAAAACCTCATAGAACGATTGACAAGAGCCAAGAAGGAATAATCTGACAAATTTCGGAGGGTAGCCAATAGAATAAAAATATCAGGGACCACTTTAACACTTTGAAAACGGAATAGATCGAGCGAAAAATTGCAATAGAGTGATATATATTTAGTAGATTTATAAAATAAAAAAATTAACAATCTCAGTCTCAACATTACGAAAAGTATACTTTGAAGTTTGTATATCAAACCTTTTATCAACCAGGAAGTAATGTTAAAAATGTCAAAAATTCATTATTAATATATGAATGAGAAAATTTAAATAATTTAGTAGAAATCGTTTACTGCACATTAGATGTTCAAGGACAAATGCAGTATAAAGTGGCATCCCTGAATTCGAAGATTGGCTGTACAAAGTAGTGAAGCACTTAAAACAAAGCTTCAAACCACATACTTGCCTGTGTAGGGCTGCAGATATGAGGCGGTTTAGAACAGGTGAAGAAGAGATGGTAATCTTACTTCTAGCAATTATTAAATAGAGATGCCCGCACACTCTATGAATCAATGAGAAATGAGAATGAGGTACCTCGTCACAACACCCCCTCCATTAAGTGAATTTCGACTGGCTAGTTACCGCTTGAACTCAAATAAAGCAACGGACATGATGGGATCGTCGTGGAACTCCTGAAGACAGAAGGAAACAACGTTTTAGAGCCAATCCGTGAGTTTTTCGTAAGCATCTGAGAACAAGAAATGATGCCATATGAATAGCTAACAAGCCTTATTTACCCCATTCATAAGAAAAGAGATCAACTGCGGTGCGATGATGACAGCGGTACTAGCTGCTGACAAAGTTTTTTTTGGAATTTCCTATCACGCTGAAAATTTTTTTGGCGAATGTCAAACTAGTCTTTGACGTAGAAGGTAGATAATAGTAATACTTACGGTCAAACAAATTTTGGGAAAATGCTGGGAATTCAATACCGATATTCATCTGACATTCGTCGACTTCAACAAGCATACGACAGCACCGACTGCTTAGTGAAAATGACCATCACCGACTCAACGCCCTAATTGTTAACTTAGAGTGATATAAGTACCTCTTTTTCTACCAATTCAGGGTTAAAATTAGAGGATGGGTTAACCCCTGCAATCTTTCATTGAGCACTTGAATATGTCATCAGAAACAACCCGTTGACACTACAGGAAGTCTGTAGCTGTGTTTAATGAGCTGCTCCAGGTCGAGCTAGGTTGAGATATTTCAGCAAAATGTGTTTCATGAGCAATTCGGGTGCTCTAACTTGCCCGAAGTTGCTCTGATTTGTGTATCATGAGCCTGCTCTAAGTTGAAGTAGGACAATTTAGAGCACGATTTATGCTCTACCTTTTTTCGTAGAGCAAGTTATTTATCAACCGACAAAATTGTTACTGAAGTAGAGTTTTTATTAGTGAATTGACAGATTGAAATTCTGACAAACGATCCACTTTGAGAATTGCCTATCAATTGCTCGACTTTTCTGCCTCTCAATTGTTCGACTTTTCTGCCTCTGAATTGCCCTAATTTGCTGAGCTTTTTTAACAGCTGCTCTATTTTAATTTGCCTTGAGATGCTCTGCTCCTTTTCAGAGTCATTAAACATAGCTTTTCATGACTCTGAAAAAAGCAGAGCATTCCAAAGGCAAGTTAGAATAGAGCAGCTGTCAAAAAAGTCGAGCAAGCTAGAGCAATTGAGAGGCAAAAAAAGTCGAGCAAGTTAGAGCAATTGAGAGGCAACTCACAAAATTCAATATTTGTCAGAAGTTCAACATGTCAATTCACTAACAAAAACTCTACTTCAGTCGCAATTTTTTGTTGAAAGTCGGTTTCGTGACAGTTGACAAACAGCTGGTAGCTTGCCCGAACTTGCTCTACCAAAAAAGTAGGGCGAATATTGTGCTCAATATCGCTCTAGTTCAACTTAGAGCAGGCTCATGATACACAAATCAGAGCAGCTTCGGACAAGGTAGAGCAACCGAAATGCTCATTAAACACAGCCTATTATTCCAATCAACGCAGCTAGTAGTCTACGCTGTTGACAGCAATATTAAGCGCGTTTTTTTGCTCCCCCTATCTATAACAGAACAATGCTATCCACAGTAGAAATTGCGACCACAAAACAAAAATTATGATTCAATCGAGGAAAAATGTGCCATTAAGACAAGACATATCGATAGGGGACTTTAAAATTGAGAACATAGACCACTTCGTCTACTTAGGGATTAACCTTTCCAAGAGTGGGAATGAATTTGACGAAATCCAACGACGAATTCAACTTGCCCATAAGACATGTTTCACGGTACTGCTCACTCTGATATCTCGATGCGTTCACAGGAAAACGAAGCTCCGCATCCTATAAAACCTTTATTAGACCTGTGTTATGCTACGGAAGTGAAACCAGGATGCTGTCATTAAATACGTGTGAAAGGAGGGTATTGCATAGAACCGTCGGTCCAGACTGATTCATGGGTCCAGACGAAGAGACGATGAACGAGTTTAGTAATGTATATGACGAGCCGGTAGTCTCCACCGTAATAAAACTACAAAAATTGCAATGAGCAATGTAGACCGGAAACTCTCAACATAACTCGAATCTAAAGCAGTGCCATTTATGGGCAATAATCAAAATTTAAATATGGCTCTATAATTGTTAATTTACAAAAATTACGCAATATAAATCATTTATTACAGTTAAACCGATTTTTTTTTTTAATATCTACTCGTTTAAAAAACAACCGTCATTTTTTTTAGATTGATTGGACTATAAAAGAAACTAATGAAAAGTATACAGTTCTAGAGAAGTATAATGAAAGTCGTTCAAGTGAATTTTGAACGGATTTAGGCACTTTATTCATGCCAATATTTTATCTAACAAGATCTAGGCTTTGATTTGAGAGTGCTAAGGTGCAATTAACGCTCTGTTTAAATTACTTATATTATTCTAATTATTATTATATTATTCTAATTAACTTATATTATTCTAATTATATTAAAGATAAAATGTAAACAATATAATAATGCATTGTAAAAAAATCACATTTTCTATTAACTAATTTGATCTGATTCATTTTTTTCTAACTTTTAAGCCCAAATATTTTAATTCAAATACAATTTTTTTTCTTTTGAAGCTAAATATATTTCAATTTCTTGATAGAGATTATCTACACGGATACTGTACACTGTTCTTCAGTGCCTATCGGTCAAACTGTTATCTAATATAATATTTGTCAAGAAATTGGAATGTATCATATGAAATATTGATATTTACTAGGTAAAAGAACTTCTTGTAAATTTTTGCAAATCATATTCATTTTTTTCGATGGTTTTTTAGGGGAATATTTTTTAAGAATGTATATAAACAAATTTAAAATTGGTCATATCTATAAATATCAAATGACGTAATTATAAGCGTATTTTCTTTTGATTTTAAACATAAATATCATGTTTAAGTTAACCGAGCTCCAGTTTTTCTACATGGCGGATGACCTCAATATTATCACTGTTCATTTAGCATTGATATGCATTATTAGTGTTCAGTTCATTTCAAAGCTGCTTTAATTTTATATCAAAGCTGCCTTAACAGTAAGCAAACGGGTTTAAGCGTATACTACTGTGATCTAAATTAAAGGGGACTAGTCAATTTAAACAACGCGGGTATAATGATACTGACAAATAATTTTTATTTTAAGTTAGCAAAACTGTCATTGTATCAAGCTTCATTTGCGAAATAGGTTCGCTAACTAAAAATAATTAAAACACCTAAAAATGAATTTGATGATTTCCTATTGTCTGAATTTTATGAGCAAAGAAGTTGCATTAAATTTTGTTTGGTGAATGAATTTGCCTGCTGCAGAAACGTTGAAGATGTTGCAAAAGGCTTTCGAAGATCAGACTATGTTGGGAAAAATGTTTACAAATGGTGCAAATAGTTCCAGGAAACAAGAGAAATGTTAAAAGCGCACCGCACCCGAGCCGACCATAATCATCAACTGGTGATCAACACGCAGTGAGTTCTAACGATTTTAAAATATATTTTGTGCCTGAGAAGAATCAATTTTTGTTAGGTTAAAAAAACCCTATTTTTTTAAGCGCAAAGCTGTCGCGTTAATATCGGTGGTACAATTATTTCTGACTACCAGCACGTCCTGAAACGTATAATTATTAGAGATCTAAGCCGACGACCCGAAAAAAACCGAAAAAATGAAGGAACATCGTTCCAACGATGAAGCTGGGCCGCAAAGTACTGCCATAGCTCCTCAAAAATCAAGGGCAAGGTCGACATTATGAATTTCTTCCGTCGGATCAAATCATATCGTTTGACAGTCTTTTGGTTATTTATAAAATTCAAAAAACCGCTCCGGGAACAACACTTTGACGCGATTGAGGAGATAAAAGCAGAAACGCTGCGTGCTTTGTAGGCCATTCCGGAAATCGACTTTAACAACTGTTTCGAGATAAAGACTAGTTACAGATTATCCATGTTATGACAAAAGGCACCCTCAATTTTGATCACATTATTACATGTTTTGATATACCAAATTAGATTAAACTATAAACATAAACAGCATCCAATAAAAATCAGAGTCCCAGTAAATAAATACAATCAAGTATTCGGTTTCTAACAAAAAGCTTGTTTGCTAAATAAACAAACAATTTAAGAATAGTGAAATAAAATTTCGCAATACTTTAGTTCTGTTGTGTAAAAAGCGTAAGTGTGCAAAAACATTCGATATTATGTTATTATTTACAATTCAAGGAGAAAAGCAGACATGCTAACAGAGAATGGAAAATAAATTTCTTTTTACATTTACATTCGTAATAGATTAATATTAAACCAACAACAGAACAACACAAAATGAGTAAATATCTTAATAGTATTATGTATTACACGGCAATTTTTAAAGTCTATACAATAACACCATACTCTAACAATTCTTTACAAACCTGTCAAGCTACCTATTTTATTTGTTTACTTACATTTGAGTCAATAGTTTGCAAACTATATATATATATATATCATCAGACTACTATAAAAACCATTTTTCTTCTTTTGAACTTATGTCTGATTTATAAAATTTGCCAGAAGAAGAAAATTGATTCGGAATTAAATAATTTCCTTTCCATTATATTTGCTTATCAACACGTAGACTCTTACTTTCAACGTTTGAAAAATTATACCATGATTTTTGCAGTAGTCTGACGAAGATTCAATAGTTTTCTTATGATGCCCCATAGAAAAAGCCAAAATTTTATATTTTTAAGATGAACGGCATTATTTATGTTTGAGTGAGATCTAATTTGAAGCTATTTGAAAATATTTATAATACTATAACAATATTTTTTCTTAAAATCAATGCTAGACATTTATTTTTGATCTTTGAATTTTTAGGATGTCCTGGAATTTGGCTAAAAAAAATCTTTATTCTTCGTGCATTCCACAAAACATTGTGTGAAAGATGAATATGAGATTGAAAGTCAATGATAGATGACAAACGAGTGGTACGGTAAGGCGAAACAGAATTGAATCAAAATACTTCTTGCAAAGTCTTTTGCAACATTTTTATCAAATATTCATGAATAAATATGAGGCTTGGAATTTTAAATGCGGAAACCAACGCGTATCCTGGCAGATTTCCAAAAAAAAATTATGATGATGAAAAATTTCAAAAACTAACACAAAGTAAGTGAAACACAAATTGGTAGCGAATTTTCCTTTCCGATATAATTTCCATTCAATGAATTTCATTTACGTTTAGTTTTCATCGTTGTGTATAAATTTTAACCTTAACAATTATATTTCTTATCAGTTTTTTTTATAGTATTTTTATCATGTTAAATATACATCATGTTATCATCTAAGATACATTTTAACATCCCTTTTAATAAACCAATGGTTTTAACTGTATCATTGTATTAGGTACAATATATAATTTATTATATTTATCAATGTCTGTATATTGACACATAACAGTAAATATTTCTTCGATTTATAGTAAATAAATGAAAAGAATTTTAGATAGCAGAAGATGCATAAGATACGATAACTATATATGTGTTAAGTAAAGTAGTGTAGCATGGATTGTTTTTAATATAAATATTTATTAAAAATTTGGTTGATAAACGTCACTTTACACTGAAGCACAGATCGATTTTATTGTCTAAAAATTTATTGTTTAACATAGAATCCATGTTACAAATCGTCGAAAGGTTTCATACTACAAGATGCGTATATTACATTTCTTGTGAACATCCTAATAAGTGCATATATGAGTAAGTCGTTAGCCAGTAAACGTTTAAAATTATCGATATGTACAGAAACTTATAGATAGCAAAGTGCAAAGCATATTAAAAAAGTACCGTGAAAATGGCAATATTTTCCATTTTCATGTTACCACTAGTGCATAAATACGTTTCTTGTTATCAAATATATATTTTACATCGCTTTTCTAGAGCCCAGATTCATATAAAATTCACTCACTTTACAATCGGATACCGCAATTTATTTCTGTTTTGAAAACTTTTTTTGATTAAGATTGTAATATGAAAATATGACACAAAATTCACTCTTCCACTTTCTTCAACTATGACTTCACTCTGAAAAATGACTTCTAAATTTCGTACCTATTGAAAAATGTTCAAAGTATCTCTTGTCTTTTTTACAGAATTTTATCTGAGAGATGCTATCGCCATTCCATTTATGTGTGAGCAGCGTATTCGGCAGGTTGATAAATAAATACATTCATATGAATTATACGTTTGGTGGACATAACGTGTGAATAGACTTTGCAAATGTACAAAATATATGTGCAGAAGACATATAGGCTTTTGGAATGACTAGAGCTTTTGTTTGGACAACGATGCAATGTAAAATTGTTTCTGGGTATTTGTTTGTTTGTTTATTGTTTTTGTATTTTGGACAGGAAATATTTTATGATACTATATATTTGCTAGTACTACAAATCGAATATTTATGGGATTTATGGGTTTGTTCGAAAGTAGTTTAGAAGATATCGTTTTCGTAGATTATGGGGATTTAAAAAAATATTTTCCCGGAATTTTGATATCTAACGCAAAGTTAAGAACCAGGTTAAATAAGGTCTAAAATTTAAAGATATTGTTAAGTGACCTAAGTTTCGAACATGTATACGTTTTCGATGGGATCAATAATGAATTGAAATGGATGAGCACGAGACTGGGAATGGGAAATTTACTAAGATGATTTGTAAGCCTCGACAAGGTAATGAAAGAAAATGAGCAACTATTAAAGAAAAAAGATAAAAATCATGTCGTCAAAATAAATGGAAAACTCTTGTTACTTACATAAATAAGGGGAAGCGTTTACCACTCGGAATCATCATCCATTGATACTAAAAGACAAGATAGATGATGATTATTCGAATTCAATAAATCCTTTGCGGGAAAATCAGCACCGGAGATCTATATGCCGTCCTTCGCGAGATTTTAAACCGTTCAGGAACTAGCGAGGAGGCCTTGGATAAGATTGAACTAACGGGAACGACCTTGCAAACGAAATATGGACAACTCATTTTGATCCTGGAATGGCCAATCGCTTAATGAGTCTGGTGCTGATAAAGTGTTATTACAACAGGCTAGTACGTACAAACTGAACGCACTGTCAATTGAAATTAATTGGCAGCAAGCTCCAGGACATGATCCGCATAATAGCTAATTTTTTTAGAATATGGCAGATGAATGGTCAAGCTCCGAATGAAGAAAAAGACAAGGAAATAAAAAACACATTCCGTCGCCTCATGGCAAGATTATTCGGCTCATTGCCCTTCGGCTCATTTACAAAATTCCGACTGAATTACTAAAATATGGTGGAAGCACCATGAAAGCCATCAAAAACGGAATCCAACACATCTGGGATCAAGATCAAATACCATAGGAATGGCGCATATCCATTTTATACCCTATCTACAAAAAGGAGACAAACTACGGTGCGAAAATTACATATACCTCTGTAATTACGCTACTGTGTACGTCCTATAAAATATTGACGGAAATATTAGAAAATAAAATTAAAGTTTACGCTGACAATGTCATGTCATTGGGGACCTCTCATCCGTCAAAAAACTGCTGAAACTTGACCAGGAAGCAAAAGAAATAGGTCTGAAAACGACCTGTCAAATACGAAAATCATGACACAAACAAGAAAGAGGACCTTCAATAGGCGAATATAATTTATTTCTTGACGAATGTAATTTAGAAACTGTGACGACTTTATATATTCAAGTGCAAAACTGACAACAAAATGCAAAGAAACATTAAATGAAACAAAGAATACAGCTCGCTAGCAAAAATTTCTTCTCCGTTTTTACTAAACTGAAGACAAGTTGCAGACATAGGAAAACAAAGCTTCAAGTCTATAAGTGAATAACAAGATCTGGGTTGTACTATGGATTTGGAAGATGGATCCCCATACAAGCATTCGCAAACATGCCGAGCGACTTCGCTAAACGGAAGAGCGGCCGATGACAAATAAGAAACAACTACGAGCGGTATGGAATATTTTCGCCATAATCATCAGACTGTGCAAGTTCCAATGGGCTGGTTACGTGCAGTGAAAAGGTATTCGAAGAAAAAAACCGAGGGTCCGTAAAAGGAGAGTGTGATCCTTGCACCGAGATAATTGGAGGTGTTATCTGCAAGAAGCGAAGGCTGGAGAGGGGCTATGGTCCTACGACGTTGACGTATGCGGTTTACGATTGATACGTGGCGAAAATTTTCTCAAATGTTGTTTTTAAAAATACTCAATCAGAGCTAAATTTGCCTTAGGAGAGTATAAGAAGCTACTGGAAAAATATTCAGGGGAGCCGTCAACCCCATTAAATTTTTGTTTAAGGTAAAATTGAGTCGCGTTGTAAGAAGTTTTAGCCTTCGATATAAAACTCAAGAGAAAGCGTTATTACAAAACGAAAGTATGTGACTTTTGAATTTATTTGAAAGGACGAAAAATTCCATTATTAAATTTTCAGAAAATTATTAAAAACTATATTTATCAAATTAAAAATTTCAATAATTGACACGCATTTGCTACGAATTTCAATACATATCCTAAAATATCGGTGTTTAAGACATCAAAATACCCTGACTTTCATATAATTACGATATATAACGATCAAATAATAATATTCTTGAATACTTCAATATAAAGTCGAAGGCTACACATATTCCAAGTGTGAACCTACAAATAACATAAAAATTCAAATCAACTGTAAAACTAATAAACTAATGTTTTTGTAATAATTAGCACGTGATTAAATACACGACAGCAATAGATAAGATAAAGAATTTAAAAACATCCCAAATGAATGATTATCAAGATAAGAAAACTTATTGAAGGGAACATACCAATTACATATTAATCAGCTTTATCTACTTTCGAAGATATCTTTTTTGGTACAAAAGGTTTCGTTCATGACGCTGTTAGCATTAATAATATTTTCAACTACTTTCAACCGCAAAAAGTATTATAAAAACATAAAATTATTTATAGCCACCACAGTGGACGGTCATCAATTTTTATTAGTTATTTGATAAACTTTTTCACTTTCCATTTTTATTTTTTGAATTCATATTTTGGTATGTAGAAACCAAAAATTTGTTAAAAATAATTTTTTGATCATTTTGATACTGCAAAGCCATTTTTGAATTGAAAGAAATATAAACAGCTATGCTAAAACCTGTTATACGGCTGTTAGCTGAATGGTTGTATCATTCTATTAAAAAATGTACCTATATTATAGTGCAACTTATCATTTGCGAAATGTTGTTGAAAAACTGGAAATAATCAAAAGTAAATTAATTTAAAGAAATGAAGTCTTATCTTGAACTGTGAATTTAAGTATAAGGAGCGCCATATCTATTTCTTCAATGGAACTATTGAATAACTTTGACAGCCGTTTGGCGTCATTCGACAATTGTTGGAGTGCATATTTTTAGCCAATTTTAGCCACGGATCCATATATGTACATCGGACGAGCATGCCGAAATAGTGACACTTTGCATTGAAAATAATCGCTAAGTTGGGTTAACTCAGTGTGCATATTGTTGAAAATATCGTGGCCGTTTTGCACCCAAAATATCAAACTTCATTTTTTCGAGCACAGGTATGTAGCAATTAGCCCAACAAGATTCTAGTCAACAAACCAAATGTCTCATGTCGCCACCAACCTCAGCAATTGTGTTTGATGTTTATCACTCGAACCAATTCAAGAAGGATTTAGAAAGAATATCTTTACATGTTCCCATCCAAAGTGCGGTTGAGTCAAAGTTTATAAGAAACAGACAAGTCACTTTACTGGGCTTATGCGAATAGCGTCATTTGAATGGTTGAAGCTGATCTTTATTCGTGGGATCCAATTCTGATGACTAGCGAGGCTCATTCGCACAACCGCTGGCGGAGTCAACAAGCAAAATTGGGGCACCGATAATCCTATGATATTTTACGAAACTCCATTTGGTAATGAGAAAGTAAATGTGTGAGCCGATGTTTGCTCTAAAACCATCACTGGGCCATTATTTTTCTCCGATAGATTTTGGCACGCTCTGTGTTATCGCAATTGTTCTTTTCCCCAGGGGATTCCCTATTATGCTATATCACATTGGTGGAAGGATAAAGATGAAGAAAGGACTGAGAGTGCAGGAGATAGCGATAGACTTTTCGCTTAAACAACTATGGCTTATAATCGGCGGGGATAACAACAGATAGTAGACTGTTCTACAATCTTATTGACCTAAATAAGAAAGAATCGTGAAATTCACCAATACGACTGGTACTGACCAAAAGGGTATCAGAGCGTTGCGAGACTCGGTGCTCTGCGTAAGAGGTGCTCTCTAAGGAACCAGCCTTGATATTTCTTTAGAGTAATGTTCAGAATAATAGCGATAAAGAAGAGAAGAAGAAATTCACATTACGTCGAGGCTGCAGGCATTCAATACCTGAAGTAATGGTTTCATTGCCAATAAGCTTGAAAGCTTTGCATTGGGCTTTATCTAGTTGCATTAAAACAGTGCAGCCTGCCCTAGCCCATATACAGGAGTTACGGTCTTGGAAGACTTGGTCTTATGAGAGCCTTGAAGATGTGCGCTATGTCTAATGGAGTAAAGTAATTCTTGCCTCTCTGAAGACATTTTTCACAATTTGGAAAATTTGGCTGGTCCAGCTAAGTTTGCTGGATATGTTAAAGCCTAAAGGTTTAGCGAAGGAGATTCAGAAATACATCCATCTAGGAATTGGGTTTTGGATGCATATCCACAACATGGTTTTCTGAGCCCTAACCGATTAGTCTTAATAGGTCTCTGTATAATGGGGTAAACAAACGATCTCTGATAACAGAAGTTGTGTTCCCACGAGAGTCGGCCACTCTGTCAAAAGAGTATGCAAAATCAAGGGGCTGTGATCGGCAAAACTATGAATCGGATTAGAAGTGAAGGATTTGAGTTCATCCAGAACAACTTGGAAGGAATTATCTACGAGGAAACTTTAAATCCACTTGACAAGGCAAATACCAAATTCATGGAAAACCAGTTCAATTTCTCAATGAGAAATATGGTTTAATACAATTGATTAAAATATCTAAGACATAACCCAAGCGAGTGCAATTGGTCGGTAGTTAGAGGGATCATAGGCCTTCTATTTTTTTGAAGTATGGATTGAGCGTGTGCATGGTTCCATGCGGAAGAAAATATTCCAGTCAAATACGATAAGTTAAAGAGTGTGCACAGAGGTTTAACTAAGGCGGAGGCGCAGCACTTAAGTACGAGGGGCGAAATACTGAATGCATGAAAAACGTTTGAAAGACTTCTGGTTCCAACAAGGTCAACGTACTCAATGATAGACTTTTTGCGTCGGCAGTTCAAGGGACGTATGGTGTCGAAAGAGGCGATTATGACTGATCTCCGTATTTGACCCTCGGACTTTTCTAGTGGGGATTTTTGAAGAGTAAACTTTATGCCATCAAGCCAAAGGCAAGAGAAAAGGCCAAAGACTATAGTCGAGCCGAAATGGCAGCGATATCGCAGGAGAAGCTCGCTAATTTGATAGATAGTGCAAGAAAAAGAGCTCGCTTTTGCCTCCCCAATAAAGGTGATAATTTAATCGATATTGTTTTCAGAAACTACTTTAGATAAATTGTAAAAGGTTTAATTTGATAAAAAAAAACCAACACTTTCCGAATTCTGTCAAGAATTTTCAACGTTATTCAACAGTTCCAAAGATTAGAAAGATATGGCGCTTTTTGTAAATTTTTGATTCAGATATCTGCATAATTCATTTATTTATTTTAATTATAATTTTTCCATAAACAATTATTTGCGTGAATTTTATATTATTACCAAGTCAGAAAAATTATTTTAGTTGTTTTCAGGCATATATTGCTGCCTGAATTTCGTCTTAAAGTTTTAGCCTGATTATTTGCGGCGACACGCATTTCTATTATACTGTAAATTGCTTATAGTGCTATTATTTAATATTCTTCTTGACATGAAATAAATTGCGGATATACCGGAACAGTTGATTATAATGCCAAACATATACATATTATTATGCTATGTAATGATGTATTTAGAGTGAATTGTATCTGCAATCATATTTTGACTTCCTAATATTAAAGCATGTAAGTACAAATATAACTAGAAGGATAATTGATTGTTAACGACTATTTCCCTGTTTTTTTTTTGTTAAATTGGTTCTTTGCTATTTACATTTTACAATTGATTGGCCAAGATCAATAAGCAGCCGAATGAAGAAAAGAAATATTTTAAACTCTTTGAGATCCCTGGTAGTTGAATAACTTTTAATGGAACTCACATTTTCAGAAAAATCAAGTTAATGGCTTGTGATGGTTTGAAATTAAAAGTTGTTTCCTACCTATAATTACATAATTGTTTTCCTGTCAAGAAAAGTTGCTTTATTCTACGAGCTAGAAATTAAGCATGAACTTGTGTATGAAAAACAGGCCAACAACCGATTTTAGAAACACTGCAACAAAATCGTTTTCTTTCATTTGGGTGCATTACTTTGTAAACAATTTAATTATTAGCTCTACACATTACATAATTCGAAGAGAACAAATTACATTCACTTAACAAATCTAATCAATCAATAAAATTGCTTATTGTCTGATAACAAAAAATCTTATGGGCTTCACAACTCGAAAACCATCTAATTTTTACAGTCGTGTATCTTCAATTGTTAATTTTGCTAATTCTTCATCGAGTAGTTGATTAATTTCGGATGTCATTGTATTCGTTGAATCAACTGAATCGGTTCTCTCGACGATTTTTTCGGTTTTTGTAGTTTTTGTGATTTGAATGTTAACCTCATTTTTTCCGGTGGAATTTCCACAAGAAATAGGTGTTACAACAACTGATGTTGTTGGTTCTATTACGTCGACCGGAACGTAAAATTTCGAATTATCGATAGCGATAGTATCTCTACGATTCACTGAATCGGCAGTGTTTTTAGTAGTCGTTGATGTAGATTTCGTTGTATCATTATTGGGTACAACTTCTTCATTATTTGTGTTGAAATTCTTTTTGATAAAATCGAAAATATTTTTTGGCTTCAAAGAAAGCGGATGGGTTTTAGGATTGATACGAGGTGAAAGTGGGGATCGAGGAGACGAAGGACTCGTGGCACTTTGCGGACGTACCTTGATTTCAGTAGTAACGACCTCCAGTTCGGCTACGACAATTCCTTTCTCTTCAGTTATGATTTCATTCATGGAATCGACATCCGTTTGAGCTTGATCTTGATATGCGTGGTTAACTTCAACTTTTGTTGCGGGTATAATGATTTCGTTATCAAAACTTTCGGATTTCAGCACTGTTTTACACCCGGCATTGTTTTTATTCGGATTAATTTTGGCCTCCATTCGACTAGAAAACACTGCACACGGTGATTTATCGCATTCATCTGTTAATTCAACTTCTGACACAACATTTACTGAATCTGACTTAACCTTACACACCGGCGTTTTGCCACCGATACGTTCAAAATTTACATTTATAAAGGGTGTTGGGAATCGATTGGCATCTTCTGCAGACTCTACGTTTAATTTTCTACAAATTTCGATGTTCGTTTTATTATTTTGGTTTACCTTGGGTTCCGTGTGACTAGAAAACACTTCGCAAGGTGACTTGTCACATTCATCTGTTATTTTAACTTCCTGTACAACGTTTACTGGCTCTGACTTAACCTTAATTACTGGCGTTTCTACGCCTATATCTTCAAAGTTTACATTCACAAAAGGAGTTGGGATACGATTGGCATCTTCTGCGGACTTAACGTTTAGCTTTTCACATATTTCAACCACCGTTTTACGGCGGTCTTTTGGACTAAGAGTCTCCTTACTGAGAAAATTAATTTGAGAAGCCTGGTTCTTCTCTGAGGTCTTTAGTTGGTTAGTATTGATAGAACTAATGTTAGTAGCTTCGTTATGATTCGTATTTATATCGCTGTTCTTAAAATTTAAACTAGAATTAGTCGTTAGTGAAGCAGTACGGTTATTAGTCATTGATCTACAAGAATTGCTAGACTTTCTAGCATCATCAACTTCATTATCTATTTTATTGGCTACCACCGCCACCGAAAGAGTTATTAAATTTGGTTGGCCCCCATCATGGTTAGTAAGATCCCTTTCACCATCAAATATAATCGTATGTGCAGATGTAGATGGTGATTCAGATAGAGATAGACTTACGCTTGCATCCAATTCATTTGTTGGTTCCGGCGTAGCTATCGATAATGATCGATCATCTGTTGAAGTTTCGGTGAAAACGGTATCCTCTGATTGCGAAACTGGTGACAACGGTTTGCTTGTAACAACAACATCTTGACTTCGCACTGCTGGTCGCGGTGGAATTTTATCTTCATCGTCCTGCTGGCACAGACCATCATTGGTGTTGATGTGATGATGGTGATGCGATTCGTCACCGACGAGTAGTTCTGGTTGTTCATCTGTTTGTGATACTGAGCACGAAACGTCAGTGGTTTGAATTCCACTATCTTCTCGATCAGTATCCACGTTTGATTCATCCTGGATGCTCAAGATCTCTTGTGAGCTATGCATATTCTCCTCGTCAGTATTCGATGCATCATCTGCCATTCTCAACAGTTGCTGCTGTTGTTGCTGTCTCATCATTTCTTCTTGTTTCATCATTTCCAGTTGATATTCGTCAATTAGAACAACAGGTTTTTTGGTTTCTTCTTTAGTCACTGCACTTTTTAGGCTGGACAATCGGTCTTTCAGCGAAACAACAGGTACATCTATTTTCGGTGTCTTCTCCGCCGGCGTCGTTTGCTTCTCGAGAACTTGAAGACGATCTTTGATTGTTGAGATGTCTCCAGATAGGCGATTTGACTTTTTAGTGTCGTCCACTACTGTCTGCGGGGCAGTAGCCGTATTGGTACCTTTCCCGAGATCCGATAGACGTTCTTTAATGCTTTTACTATTCGAAAAGTCATTTGAACCTCCTCCCCCTCCTTGCTTATTCAAAGGAACTCCTGTGTTGTTGACTGTCAAGAAATTCTCTTTTTCAAACAATTCACGTCGTTTTAGTATGTCAACCTTTGGCAGATCCTTTTTAGCCGCTGCTGTATTTTCGCTCTGTGTATCAATGGCGGATTTAATTTCAAAGCTCATAAGACGATCTTCGATTTTAGTTCCAGATGGTCGTCTTGCAGAGTGGAAAGCAGCTGATGTTGTTTCACTGAGACTTATAACTCGTTCTGGTGTCGAATCTTTGGAATATGATGCCGAAGATTGCAGATTAGTTCGGAAATCATTATTGTATGAAGATGATTGAGCTTTCGATATACGAGTTTTGTAATCTTGAATGGCACCTTCGTATGTGTACTCGCAAGGATCCGGTGAACTGGCTGGTGCTGTACTTGATGATGTATCGTATCCTGGTGATGATGTATAACCACGACTTGTTCCGCCGTTTTCACCTTCGTGATTCGATTGATGATCCAAGTCAATGGAGTGTTTATCGTTTTCGGCGTTATCACTCTAAAATAAAATAAATAGAGGAGTTATTAGGATTCGGTAGTGATGCGGTAGATAAAGTTTTGTATTAGGTTAAAAGTTAAAAACAAAATCGTGTTTACTAATTGCGTAAGATATGAAGTAAATAATATGATAACGGTTAGGATCCATGAAAATGCTGAAATATCAGATGGACAGTATATCTATCAACAAAATTTTATAAATTAAAAAAGAAAAGTCAACTTGCTCATTATATCATTTTTGATCACTATTGTATTATATTACGCAACGAACCACCACACTATTCAGTTGTATTAATATCGTCTGTTTCTAATCAAACCTCCGATAATTAATCATCTTCCGAGTTTAACATTAAACAGCTTTACTTCCCAAACCAATTATTTAACATACAGCTTGGAGTCTATCAAACTTTAATAAACTTTCGTTACATAACGATCTTGTTTAAAAGAAATAATCATTAAGTTTTTACATCCCGCCTGGCTCAAATTAACACAATTACCGCAAACTTATTGCAATTTATTTTACATAACTTAGTAAAATGCAATGCTGCCTTCAACGGCTAAAATGCGCTCGAAGATATTGTACTTTAGGAGATTAAAAGACCGATACTCAAAATTGCTTTTATCTTAAGACATGCGGCTTCCAAACTGAAATCACGTGTACACTTTTTCGCATTATATTGTTTAATGATAATTATAGTTGTTTACTATTTTAACTCGACTGAATTTTAATTATTAAAGCCGTGTACCTCTAAGACTTGATCACTTTTTTTCCGATATAAACTCAGCCATTTGGAATAAGAAACTGAAGTCATAAAATCAATTGCGGTTTTTTGTGGTAAACTAAAATTATCTTCTTTCCTACACATCTGATACCACATTTTTTGATGATAGCATATAAGCTCGTCATTAGTCAATGATAAGTAAATTATCTTTTTTTTGCAGTGATGAATTGATTTTTTTCTGGAATTTTTTTCAGTGATATGTATGTGATATGTAAACGTAATGCAAAAATGAATGAAGCCAGCATTTAGCAGGTGCACCAAATTGCATCTTTAAATTTTTTATGGACGATTGAGACTTTGAAATTTTATTTTTATGCTAGAAGTATATATTTTCCGAAGACAACAATAATCTGAAGGTCAAATAGGGAAAACTATGCTAAGCAGGAATGGAACGTATTATGACAGTTTAATTATCTTTTGTTTCTGTTTTGAATAGAGGCGGAATACGATCGTGAGCTCTGAACTTTCTGCGCGACGCCATTCCTGCAGCTTAAGGAAGATCTTCCGCAGTTGTCGGTCATTCAAACTGCCACAAAGAGTTTTCTAGGCAGGACTACCCTTCCTCAAATACGGGGCCAACAATTGTTCTCAAAAAAATTTTCTCGAACACAGTTAAAAAATAAGACCATGATCTTGTACATAAGTAGCTTTGAAGTTGTCGTTAAATCCGAGAAGACGCCAACGTATTTTTTCCATATTTTTATCAACTGCTACTGTTGACCCAAGGTAGTTGGAGGATTACACTACTTCGAATTCATGTTCCACTATCTCTCTCGTTTGACAAACTCTAGGTGTTCTTTTCGTAGACGATGCCAATATGTACTTCGTCTTTTCTTCATTTAGTTGACGCCTTCTTGTTGTGGATAAGGGATTTTAGTACAGCTAGTTCAGATCTTGCGATAAGGTCAGTATCATCTGAATATCTGATTGGAATTGGACTTCTTTTTGGCCTACGATAGTTCAGGATTGTTCAGGATTTGGCCTACGATAGTTTAAGAGGAGGCCCTGACAATTCCTTTGTCGTAACCCATTGAAGACGTTGATCCATCAGGTTAGTAATCATGCTCAACCTACACAGTTGTGCTAATTTGTTCTCACGGCTTTCTAAAGTTCCACTCTGGCTACAATGTGGCAAACTTTGAATGATAATATTGAGTGCGAAATTGTTTTCCAGTGCTTGCCTAAGCTTGAAAATCTGATTCATTATTGATTAGCCTTGGATGAAACCACACTGATATCGTCCGGTAACTGCTTTATCGTATTGGGCTATATTCTCTTGTAGGATGACGGGAGTATCTGATAAGCCTTTTTTGACGGGGGTGTCGAAAAATCTTCAAAAAGTTGAAGCGAGCGCAATGAAATAAGGCATGAAAAACATCATTACTTTCCTTAGAACAATATTTACAGAATTCCGTATTGACTTTCCCTATTTTGCGAATATATTTCCTGAAATAGCTGTGGGCCGATAGCAATTGGTTCAAGCATAAATTTATTTAAGACACGAATAAGCCTCATCGTCTATGGTTCCTTAGAGCTCGTGGCTCAGCGCTCCTTCTAAAGCTCAAGATTTCATGCTGGTGCTTGACCAGTTACTGCTTCTCTTGCCACTTCTGGTCTGTTCAAGAACACCTCCCTGCGTTCGTTCGCCAATAGGTCAAATGAAATTATTTCCGCTATAACTAACACGGCGTTTCCTGATAATGTTCTGTAGCAGCTTGCAATTCGTACGTCCTCTTCATTATCCTAGTTCGATACTTTTCAAACCGTAAGGTAGTGGCTCTTATCTCTACACCATTCAGAAGTTAAAGTTTAGTTGAGTCTCCCAAGCAACAATACAGTCACTAGTGCACTATCGCATACATTCCGGATGTGATCTCCATGAGCCAGCTTCGAGCCCAGTATAACTTCCAGATACTTCGCAAATTTTCTAGTCTCAAGTACTTCGGAGCCAACCGTCATTAGCATAACGGTTAATATCTTCTATGACGGTCTCAGTTTTTGTGACCGCCAGCTGAAGATCAAGGCTTTCAACTAGCCTTCAACATTTCTTTGATTGAGTCTGAGTTGGGCGTTGTGACAATTTCTACATAAGTTACAAGCCGCTTTGTTATTGCCGCAGCCTACGAAGAGCACATTTTCTGGCATTTCAAGGTGCAAGGGACCACCATAAACAACATTTACAATTCAGGCCCAACGATGGACCGTTGTGCTGCTCTACCTGTTGTATTTTTGGGCAGAGTTCGCTGATTCGTCTCGTATATCTGAAGTGGGCTAGTATCATGGCTAGCAAGTAGTCAAAGTAAAGTAAAGTAATCGCACGACAACCTACGTATGGGTCTAAGGGTTAAAGCTGGTAGAGAGCTTCGTCACAAATTTATAATAAATGCGAATACGAATATGGCGTGATTAGTTCCACGACTCACTGTACCCTTTATTACCCATGTTAGTTTTTCGAATCGTTGCCAGCCCTTTGTTCCGCCGCCTTTAGCCGAGAATTCAGTAACCCTTCTAGAATTTTCTCAGCAGTATCAAGCATGCAGAGAGATCTGTAAACTGATGGTGTGTTAGGGTCACCCTTTCCCTTTGCAATCATAGCGAGTCGAGCCACTTTCCTGCGTAACAGAGAGATACCCACCAGCAGACACGCATTATACATGCGTAGCAATGTTGACGGATGTCTCTTCACCTCTGCTGCGCTTATGATGGAATGTTATCGGGGTCCGCGGGCTTACGGTTCTTAATTCTGGTGGATCTACAGCATTTCTCACGACATTTGAGTCAAAGGGTGGATTGGGGCCCATTTGGCCGAACATACCGGATACTATTTTGTAACCTTGGTTACATGGGGCCCAACTCTTCGCACAGAGTTTTCATTTGCTTTTTTATCCGCTTAATAGCCATTGTCAGTTTTTTTTTTTAAATTTTTATGGTACGCCGCAAGTCGCGCTGCCTCGGGCCCACTAATAAATCGCTGTTAGAACTCTTCGCCTCAGTTCTACTATTTTCTCAGTCCACTAATCGTCGAATTCCGCCCATGGTGAAATTCATCAGCGTGCCTATCCCCTCGGAATCTATCGTTACTCCTATTTGGAATGCGCTGACCTCGCCAGCAAAGCTGCTGTCAAGTGATTCTAACAGCCTGCTTCTGTCCAATTTCGAAATATTCCTCCCAAGTATTTTCCAGTTAAAGTTCTATGGAGCTTATTTTACATCAAACAACCTGAATATTATCTAGTTATGGTCATTTATAGTGCATTTCTACGCCATAGTCTAGTCCCTTGCGAACATAGACAGCGCCTCCAAAACATGAGTATGTCAGATATGGATTCACTTAGGCTTGGTCTGCGTTAGGTTGATGTCGAGCCCTCGTTCATCACGACTATACTCAGCCTGGTCGCAATTTCCATAAATTGTCTCCCCTTTGTTTCTTGAGTTGGCTTTCTCGACTCCCAAAGCTGTGACATTGAAGTCGTTGGTTACAACCAGTTTGCCCGGAAGGTCTCGAAGAGTGCTTTCAAATGCTTTGGTAATTGGGATATTCGGTGAAAAATAACAGCTGACAAAGCTTCGGCCTCGTTTTTAA
The DNA here is from genome assembly GCA_947369275.1 of Nemotelus nigrinus. Lineage (NCBI taxonomy): Eukaryota > Metazoa > Arthropoda > Insecta > Diptera > Stratiomyidae > Nemotelus > Nemotelus nigrinus. The sequence continues at coordinate 64,988,376 of OX376372.1, forward strand.
ATCCATACAAATCTATAGCCCGGAATTTGCCGATCAATCCTTCATAGCTCCAAGAGTCTGAATATTATAACTCGCGATTTATCCTTCGATGTGTTTTGCTGATCATTGCACTTTGGGCTCTGGATTTGGGCTGCAGACGATTTGCTCACGCAGCTTATGTATGCTGCATGAGCGATTCGTCCGACACATTTGGTAATTCCCTTGAAGAACCCTCATCTACGCAGTAACTTCTTCTGCACTTTGGGCGCTTCTCGGAAAGCTTTGCATGTTTCTGACCCTAGAACGTGCCTGGCTTCTACTGTTTTGTGTTTGTCGTTGCACAGCAAGCCGAATGGCTCAACCGAGTATTCCTTTGTAAGGTGTCCGACCTGCCCACACTAGTAGCATTTACAGTGTGATTCTTTTCAGTCTTTATCTTGTGCACTTGCAACACCGTCAAATAGCAGCGAATTGCTTTTGTCACTTTTTTCTCTGTTGCAAGACTGTCGAGATCGAATATCTCGATTTTGGCTTTGAAGACGAAACTTTTAACCTCGTCGAAATACCCTTCAGCAGTTTGAATTGCGTCGTCCAACTTCGTGGTGTCCTCAGACTTTGCCAATGTCACCAGTATCTAATTTGACAAACTTGTGCCCCCATTTCATTTGGCCTTACAGTAATAAGGTCTATTATTTATAAAGCCTACCTTTCGCCTGAGTTTATTTTCTTTGAACTCCAAATTCGACGTCAAGTTTTTAGTTGAACCTGGATTTATTGGTCTATCTTTCCTTTCGTTGTCATTTTGCAACTTTTTCAACGCAGGCACCCAGGGATACTGTTCGGTGATGCCTACTTTAGTTGTGTTTTTTTATTAGTGCTACATTCGTCCTTGTCAGTTTTTTTTACTTTGAGTTTCGGCAGTTTTTTTTTGTCTTGTGTTCTCTATGCTGAACCCCTAGTGTTTTCCTCACTCTAGCTAAGCCTTCTTCCAAATATGTAAAAAAGTAATCCCATGACAACCCTCGTACGGGTCTAGTGGTTGAAGTTGGTACAGAGCTTCATCACAAATTTACAATCAATGTAAATACGAATGTGGACTGATTAACTCCACGGCTCACTCTACTCTCTGTTGTACTCTTTTAATTCAGGCACCTATTCAGAGCCAGGTCATGGGCCTGAAAGTACGTGATTTATTGATGGAAGAGATTGGCAGGGAGTGAAGGATTTACCATCAGCTGGCACGTAAGAAGAAACAAAACCAAAATAAGTTCACTTTATGACATGCGAAAGTGAGAAAAGCATACTGTCAAACGACAGGTGAGAATGTATATATCCGTGTTAGCTGATAGGTGAGAGTGTGTTGGCGTGCGTATAATCCCATCAAGAAACAGTAAGCGCAGCGAACATTCACTGGCAACAAACGAAATTCTCTGTATTGGGTTGCATAAAAGTGTCGGAGATATTCTTTTTACTCGCCAAATGGTATCGAAAGTAGTATTCCGCGTTAAATACCTTTACGCTTACCATTTTAATACTCAGAAAATGTTTTGAGAAAATCAATATTGCATAAATCGCCATTCGTTAAAATAGTATCTTTGGCAAAGCACATGTATATTGCCTAGTGGGAATGAGAAACGTATTTGATCGTAGCAGGGTTGCTTGGCGGGGTACTTTGTGTCTTTTTCCAGCTTGGACTTGGATATTGCTATCTACTTCTCGCAATTGTATCGCAATTCACTACTTTCCGAGCTATATGTAGTTCTTAAGCTATGGCAGCGTTGCTTGGCGGGGTACTTTGTGTCTTTTTTCAACTTGGACTTGGATATTGCTATTTACTTCTCGCAATCAGTGGGGAAATATTCTAATTGTATCGCAATTCACGTACTTTCCGAGCTGTATATAGTTCTTAAGCTATGGCCAGGTGAACTCAAAGTTTGGTGCCCGATCACTCTTCCGAGCTTAGATTCGATCCAGGGACCCCACACACAGGAAGCCAGTGCTCTACCCACTAGGCTATTCAAGCTTATACTTCCAATATGTACTCAACAATGTTAAAGCCCGAAGCGCGTTGATACGTACCTTAGGTAGTGAACATACCTCTTATGGCTTTTTACCAAACCTTTGGCATATTTTCATGCTTCCATACGTGCACCCCATACCATAAAATAAATTGGACTTTAAATCAACAAATAACAGTGACAAAGCCTGTCACTGGATTAAACTATTTTATGAGTAAATGTTTTTGGATCTAAAGTAAACCAGACGCCAGCCAGAGCACTATAGCAAGGAAACTATGTTGTAATGGCCCCTCTACACTATGGCATATGACGGGTCACTGCAATAGTTGTCACCAACGCTAAGTTGGCCACGGTTTATGTCTATAGTAGGTAGGTCACTCTTGTTTTTTTCAGTTGCGCATACTAGCCCTCTTTGGTGTGAGGAGAAACATTGCTCCCAAAGCCATCATTCGCAATCTTTATTTCCACCCTTCAACACAAACGGCCACTAGGAGCCATCGCTTCTTTACAAAATGTTGGTCGTTTGCAGTGACTCAACATGGGCCAGAGTCATTAACCACGCGGTCAGTGGCTCCAAGTTTTGAATTTTATTATTATTTTCATACATGAAATATTATCACTCGCTATTAGCTTCACTTACCATAGTTCGTAAGTGCATTTCAATCTTCTGTATTCATTAACAGACAGAAGCACATAGTTCGACAACATTCAAACTAATATAAGAATTTTCACACAGCTTACTTCTTCTCATACATTTGCTACCCTTCAACTAGAAGATCCAATTTATACCGAAAACAGCCGGTCTCTCTTCACTCACTATTTAATAACAAATCGATTTAATGTGAGTAAATAAACAAAAAGTCATTTCCATGTGGAAAATGTCCGGGATAAATTATGTAACGTTTCCAATAACGCAATACTAATTTGATTCTAAAGCAAGCACACAAAATGAATTGGATTGAAATTCCTCCAGAAGTTCACTATTGCCACCGCCGCCAATTCAGCGAGGAAGCCGGCTAATCATTACCACATCGGAAACATTTACCGAACGAATTAAAGAAAAAAATAGATATAAGAAATCAGAAATTAGAAAAATAATGGCAGAAATCCAATTTTGTTTAAAGTATTTCGTAATTGTTCGAAAGGAATTTAGTTTTGAAGACCACTAGACGAGCGAATAGTATTGCTAATGATCGTTAAATATTTTTCTGTGTCCGATAATGGACTTTCGATGATTGTAAATCGATTAAAACGTCGGCAAGCAATCATTTCGGAACGCAAGAATAATTCATTTAGAAGCGCTAAGTGCTAAGTAGTCTAAGCAGAAATGAGCGAATTCCCCAGGAAAGCTTACCTAATATGTGCTGAGATTTTTGTTTTACTTTACCATATTACGCAAAATTGCTATTACATTATGAAAATTGCCGTGTTCACTTATTACCTGTAATTACTACGCAGTAGCAATTTTGACAATGGAAACTGTAAAAATCAGTTTCTCAGTCTTATTTCGCGAATACTTTCGGAAAATTATTTGAGTTGCTTTACCGTTAATGGTATTAAAAGGAAATATGCATATATTGTACTACGGATGATATCAAAGGTATGTAGATCCAAGGCCGTTGGTCGGAATTATGTGAATGGTGCGTGAATTTATGCTGGCGCTGTGCATTTCTATTGTAATTGAATACTCGTTTACAGATCGGAGATAATTATCCACGGGAAAAAATAAATAAACACAATTCACTGTGAGAAGTATGCAGGTACGTTGATATGATTTTGCAATAGCTATCATATTGTTTGTTGTGGCAATTGTGTTTCGAAGTATCAAATTCAGTTTTGTAACGAAAACATATCTGACTCAACACGATTAATATAATATTTAGAGTCTTGAATGTGGGCGCTCAATCTCAAAATAATTTATTAAAAACATAAATAAGTACATATGCATGAGATGCATATCATAAAATCATATTTTATGGGCCAAATAATTTGTATGATGGCCTGCATTAGAGATAGTAAAACACCTTCGTGACGAGCTCGTTTCTTCATAAAGTTGTTGCTTATTGCAATGTGCACTAAATTTACCTACAAATGGACATGCACTTAGAGGCAAAAATGGAATTGCCTACACGTCTGAATTAAAGTAATTGCATCTAAACACCAACTCGGTTGCTCAATTTCAATAAATAATCGTTGATGGTGGCCACTTCAAGTTATTTGTGATATTACAGAGAATCAGGTTGAACTGTGTTCAAATTGGGTTAGTCTTCTATGATATGATAATGAATTCAAAGCTTTCAGGGTCTATAGTAGTGGAAACATACGTTTGACTTTTTCAAATAATTGTCTTCGTGGTATGTAGTTGACTTAAATACGTGCTTAAAGTCGAATTCGATATATTTATTAAGAGTTTCTCAGTTTCGTTGTTAATTACTTTGTTTTATTTATTTTTGAACTTAACATAAATTTTAAAATGGTGCTCAATTTGGTTTATTTTTTAACTTCACATCTATGCATGGATATATATACACACCTGGACAAAATAATAGGTGTGAACAATTTTTTTTAAAAACAAGCTTGGTTTTTTTATATTTCATTGTCATCCCTCAAAAATTAAGTTAGTTTTCAACATAAAAACACTTCATCGTCATAACAAAAAACAAAAGGCTTCACAAACTCTTCAAAAAAACTTAAAATTTAGTTAATTCATAAAATACGACAATTTTCATATGGCCAGAATAATAGGTGTGGCCAACAAACTTAGTAGTTAACATTGAAATTTCGATAGTTAGGGTCCCTTTTTATACTGAATTCGTTAGAACGCATCTAATACCCTGAATATCCGCCATTCTTCTTGATGACTTTTTCAATTCTTCCGCGCATAGACGATATCAACTTCCGACAAGTTTCTACAGGAATATTGTACCAAACTTTTTGAATATTCTCCCATAACTGCGCTTTGTTTTGGCAAACCATCATTGAAACTTCTCGTTTAAGTTCAGCCTAGAGGTTCTCAATAGGATTGAGGCCTGGGGATTGACTTGGCCACTCAACGACGCCCACCATATGCTCTTGGAACCATGCTTCCACCAATCGAGATGAGTGTTTAGGATCATTGTCCTGCTGAAATGCACACAACAGTGGCATATTATCAGCGGCATTTGGCAGCATTACCATATCCAACAAATCCCTGTACACGAATCTATTCATTATTTCATCAATTCGATGTATCGGGCCTACACCTTGCCACGAAAAACAGCCCCATACCATTATGCTGCCACCTCCGTGCTTCAACGTTTTTTTTGTAAACCTAACATTAAATTGTTCGCCTTCCGGTCAACGAACGTTTCTTGCCGCATCACTACCAAACAAATTTATCTTTGTTTCATCGCTCCAGAGGACATTGCGCGTTTTTTTTCACTCTGCGATCCGCACCAAGTTTTATGAATCAACGCAACATTTTTCTTCGTCTTCAAATTTGCAGTTCTAAGCAGCGGAACTTTCCGGGCAATCCTACAGGGTAGCTTTGCACTTACTGATCGCCGCCAAACGGTTCGTGATCATACCAAATTCCCAATTTCGCTGGCCATTGTCCTGGATGATTTGAACGGGTCCCGTTTAGCTAATGTAACTATACGATTGTCGGTCACTGGTGAAGCTTTTTTAGGTGCTCCACTTGTTTCAATGGATTTTTCCTGTTTCAGAGCATTCGTAACAAAATTTTCAGACCGTCCAACTGATGTAGCAATGAATTTGTAGGTTTTTCCCTCATCTGAGCTGACGAACAAGTCTTCTCTCCTCTACCCTGCAGTGAGGTCCACGGCCCATCTAATATTATTACAATGTTATAATTGTACCTTCATTTAGTTAAATATCCTCAAAATCTCACCTTTTGCAACTATGTAACTATTTAAATTTATTCACTTAAAATTTTTACCAGCACACACCTATTATATTGTCCAGCTCACTTTTGAATACCGAACAAAGAAACAACCTGCAATATTTTCCAAGAGGTCGTTTTACAGTGGGGATTCCCCCATTTCATTCAAAAAGAGTGCTACTCACTTGCCGTAGTGGTTTTTTGATTGCAGAACATATTGTCTAATTTTTTCTCTACATTTTACATATTTTGGGGGTTCGCACCTATTATCTTGTCCGGGTGTGTAGGTGTATTTAAACTTTCAGTAGATATATATTTTTGAGTATATGTAAATCTATGTAATTACAAAAGTCAGTGCTCGTAATGTCGAATTCTGCCCGCACACTAACTTTTTATTTCCCTAATTGGAATAGAATGAAATCTGCTACGGAATTAGTAATACTTTTATCAACTCAAAATTTCAGTGAATTTTCCTTCGGATTGATATCCGATCGAGCTGAAATTTTCAGAAGATATTAGTGTAATATCTTTAAACCTTTACCAACAGCAGATATCTTAGTGAATTTTTATGTGCCCTTACATTGCTGTAGGCTATTTGGAAAAATAAGCATGAAAAATGAAAACTGGTTATATTTGAACTTCGTTTATGATGCTGTGGAGTTACTTTAACCCCATTCGCGCACTAAGTGCCTAAACGTAGGCAAGGAAATTTTTTAAACTTTAGAATTGCGATAACTTCTCATAGTCATCAAAAAATTACGAAATTTAATAATATTTTAAATAAAGTTTTAATAAACGGTTGATAAATTTGATGCTTGTTTAAATTTGATCGTTGTTCGGTGAACTTTTAAAAATTCTTAATCGCACAAAAACGGTAACTCTATCAAATTTCCTCTATTTTTAGCAACAGAAATTTTTGTTCGCGAGAGTACACGATCCAATATAATCAGATCCGATTGAAATTCACAGGACGTATTAATCCTTAGGGGTATGACATCTAATAGAAGCTATTTTAAAGTCTCGGCAATCCTGGGGCAGTGGTGTTATCTTAAAAAATCGCAAAGAAAAATAAAAGTTTTAGAAAAATAAAACCATAAAAATCTTTCTACCTCTATACCTTACAATGCAGACATCGGATTAAAACGAAATTTACAGAGTGGGTTGAACGACGTGAAGCTGGTTTGGTATACTTGTTTGTGGCTGTGGTGTTAGCAAAGGGTTGCCAGTACCAGACATTTTTGTTATTTTCGTACCAACAGATACTAGCACTAAATTTTCGTATGATAAACATCTGCAAGGAAAATAAGTAACAAATGCTCAACTTCTCTATTTTTTGGATGGGAATTCTAAAAATCTTTTTAACGATCGGATACCAACGAAATTCACAGGGTGTATGGAGCTTGACGTGCAACAGTTGTGGTACAGCTATCGATGCTGTGTCAGCTATGTGTTGCTAGCACTGAGCAGTTTTATCACTTTTGTACAGGGTGGCCCGAAATATATCACCCTATCGGAAGATGAGAGCTCGGGAACGTTGTACTTGTCAAGATCGCGGGAGCCTCATAACTTTCTTTTACGGAATAAACCGTCAATGATTTTGGTGCAACGTGAATTTTGATGCAGATTTCTCGAAATTTCTACTCTAACTGGCCAAACAGTAAGACGTTTAGCCGCTCGTCTCGAAAAGAGTGGAACCGTCCGTAACAGAACCGGAGCCGGAACACATCTTAGTGCTCGTTCTGACGAGAATACCGTCACCGTAGATGATTTCGCGGATGTGCCGTCAACGTCGACCAAACGACGTACTCTGCAATTGACCATAAAAAGTTCGTTCTGACTTGAAGATATTCCCTTAAAAAGTGCAGAAAGTCCATCAGCAACTGCCTGCAGACCATCAATCTCGTTTAGACTGTGCTCACATTCTCATGAGCCTCAAAAACGAACTGAACGATATTCGGTCGAAATTTATCAATTCCATCAAAAAGAGCTTGAGTAGCTTGATGGGTAGAACACTGGTTTCTTGTGTGTGGAGTCCCTGGTTCGAATCTAGGTTCGGACGAGGGATCGCACACCGAGCTCTGAGTTCACCTAGCTCTGATTAGGTACCTGAGTTATATCAGGGGTCAAGTGAGTCATGGAATTAATCACTCCTCACTCGTATGCATTGATTGTAAATGTGTGAGCTCGACCAGCTTTGACTCCTAGACCTGACCAAAGGTTGTCGTGGGGTTACTTTACTTTACATGAACGGATATATTAAACAAACAAAGTTTGCGCATCTGAGGCACTGAGAATCTACGTATCATACAAGAACAGCCACCACATTCATCTAAAGTCATTGCATGGTGCGCCATTTACTGGTGTCATTGGGCCTAATTTTTTCGACAACGCTGTGGGTAGCACGATTACTGTGACATGAGCGATAAAGAATCAAGATCACGAGTTTTATTGCAGCAAATTGATGTTTTGGGACAGGAGGACTCTTGGTTCCAACAAGATGGTGCAATAGCACACACAGCTCGCGCGATAATGGAAGTTTTGAAGGATGCGTTTTCGAGTGGCCTAGTATTTCGTTTTGGCGATTTTCACTGAGCAGAAAGGTATCCGATTTGACCGCCCCACACATCTTTTTTGGGGTTTGTTTTTAAGCCACTGGTCTATCAGAACAACCCATTGATTCTGGAAGCATAAGTTAGAGCTAGAGCTTATCGCCCGAAGTTTTCTTCCAACTTATTGAAAATGCGGTTAAAAGAGCCCAAATAGTCATCAACAATGGCGACGCCCACTTGGCCGGTACCAACTTCAAAAAGTATGGCAAAGAACTTAAAAGTCAACATTAAGTATGTTTTGGGGCCACCCTGTAGAAAGAGATGTTGTCCTCAGATTTTCATACGATAAGCATCCTATAATGAAAATAAGTATATCCTGTGGCTTTCGATGCAGCCATCAGATCAAAATGGTACATGTCTTTCGATGCAAGTCGGTTGTAACAAGGAGTATGCTTGGTAGAACTTGTATTCAAAATCTACACAATTCTAAGTAACTTCGAAAATCAGTGTTCTAGCGGTCCCTATGCGCTAGCATTTTTTTTTTGCAATAACTTAGGTAACAATTGACTTTGGAAGTTTATTAGTTATTGCCTAGTTGGAGAATGTTACATACTATAGAACAAATTATGTGGATGTGGACAGTTGAGGGATTGTACATTTTGGACGCAAATTACGTTAATGACATAAAATGAGAGATAACAAAGTTGAGATCAGTGGTTTAGAGTTACAATATTTATTATGGGAAAGAAATTGAAAACCCAAGCAAGTGACTACACGAAATTGAAAGATGGAATGTCTGGGTTAGTTCTGTTTTTATCCCGTGAAATGTACGATGGGTTAGTATTCTTTTGGACAGTTTGTCGGAATCATGAGCAGATAATATATTTTATACTGCGCTTCTTGATTTTTTCTGCAATCGTCTCGATCTGCAGGTCTTTGTGAAGACTAGCTGCACGGAAGTACCACGGGACTCCGATGACATTTCTAAGCATTTTTAATTGGACCCTCTGGATGATGTTAGTGTTTGATGGGCGAGCTCCTATCAAGGTACATCCCGAGATATTTTATGCATTGCTTTGAGGTATTGGTAGACTGAGATATACTTGGAGACAAATTAGTTTAAGCGATGTGAATGCATTTGATTTCATTCATTCTGATTTTTCATTTTTAGCCATTCTTCAAGAAGTGACAAGTGGGCTTGCAAGTTTCTGGAAGCCATATCTGGATCTGAATCAATGCATAGAATGGCGTCATCATCTGCAAAGGTAATTGCAGTTGTTTCATCACTTATTGGGAAGTCAGATGTGAAGATGGTATAGAGTACAGGCCTAAATACACTTCCTTGAGGTACGTTAGCATGCGCCTGATATTTAACAGTAGAGAAGCTTTGTATCTAACCAGAAATGTGCGGTTGATAAAGTAGGATTAGAGTATTTCATGGAATTTCTTTTCGGAAGCATCGATTTGATTATTAAGATCAATCTTTCAGGCCAGACTTTTTCGAAGGCTCGAGCTACGTCTAAAAAGACTGCTGAGTAATACTTCTTATCTTTGAATGTTGTTTCACTATCCCGAATTGATGTTCCAGAATTAGGCTTGCATCTTCAAGTACTGGAAGCAATTTTCTCAGCAGAACATTATTTATTTATTTATTAACATATTCAACAGATAACAATCAAATTACTGAATATTGAAAGACCAAGATAATCTATAAAGAAAAAATAATAAAGAACAAAATGAAGAAGAAAAAAATTTAAAAAGAAAGAGAAAAAAACTACTTCGAGTTGTGAGTATGCAACAGCAACAGTGGAGTATGAATAAAGATATAAGTGCGCGCAAATGGAACACTAAACACAGACGAAGAACGCGTGTCTTGCACTGCTAATTGGACGGAAACATGACTTCGAATGTCAGGTTCAACCATCCTATAAAATAACTTAATGTCTTCGTGATGCGAGGGAGGGAAGATGTAGGAACGAAAGACGATCACTGTAAAGACAGTAGGGTAGCTGAAATTTAAAGAATAAGGCACGAGTAAATCTGCGCTGAACAGACTCCAACGCATTATTTAAGTAGACATAATGAGGACACCACACTTGACAGCAATATTCAAGGACACTACGCACAAAGGAGGGAAAAAGGTGTGCACATGTGGAAATATTAATCTAATCTAATAATAAAACCTGATAATTTAGAGGCACTGGCAGTAATGTATGAAATTTGCTTATCAAATTTGAGCTTTGGATAAAATATTACACCAAGGTCTCTAAAACTGTCGACAACATTAAGAGGAGAGCCAGAAACAGAACAAGAGAACAGCAAGTAAAAAACATTTTGTGACAATTCGCGATGGTCAAAATGAGAGTATTGTCAGCGCATCAAGTTTGTTAGCTATTCAGATCGATTTGTAAAAGCTCAATTACTCGAAACATATTGAAATCGTCGGCACATAAAAGAATTATGGAGATCGTTTATGAACAAAAGAAAGAAAAGAGGACCAAGTCTAGATTTTTGCGGAACTCCTGATACAGAATAAAATAGCAGAAATAGCAGAATAGCAGAAATTAAGTTACAATACAGGTACCGATCAAAGATGAAAGAGTTGAACCAGGAAAGAAGAGGACCAGCTATGCCATCTTTCCTTAGCTTTTGAAGAAGGAAGTTATGGGTGACAGAGTCAAAGGATTTGGAGAAGTCAGTATATAGTATGTCTGTCGACCTGCTTTTAATGATCAAGAGCGGATGCGACTATATGTGTGAAGGAAAGAAGGTTAGTTAAAGTGGATTTACCTTTGACAAAACCATGCTGCTCATGAGCTAGGGTAGGCTGGATAAAAGAGTAGACCCGCCTGTAGACCATTTTATAAAGGACCTTGCTAAAATAAGGAAGAAGGGAAATGGGACGGTTGTTTGATATGCATGTACGATCGCCAGATTTATGTATAGGGAAAATGTTGGCAATTAGCCAGAGAGAAAGGAAAGAGCCAGAAAATATACTTGTATTGAACAAGAGATAGTGAAAGAGATTTAGCCACGATATTTGAAATACCGTCGGAACCAGTACCGATATTGGCATCGATATCGTTCATCAGAAGTTCAATTTCAACAGGGTTTGTTCGAGACGAATGTATATGTTTGCATGAGTTCATTTGGGAAGAATCTTTACCAGGCTTGGTGATCATTACGATCCCAGCTGTTTTCCATGCTTCAGCAAAATATCCGATTCGGAAGATAGCGTTCAAGAGATTACAAAGTCAAGAGAATACGACCGGTGACAGCTTTTTGAGTATTGGTGATATCATTTTTAGAGATTTTTTTTTCTAGATAATAGCGTTATGCACCTAAGTTGAAGGTTGTGGTAGCGAGTCGTGAGCATTGAAATCTGATGCAAATTTGCATGTTCCCGTGGTGAAAGGTGTGAAAACCTGTTCTAGGTGAATTAATAAGCAGGTGGCTTTGTTTGCGTCACTTTTGGTCCATTATTCTTAGTGACGTTGCAGCTACAAATGTCTTCGAATCAGTCTTTTTTCCTGTACTAGAATTTTAATTGATGAAGAGTAGGTTATTTTCTGATGTGAGTTAATATTAATTATGCTGCCCTACTAAGCGCAAAAGCGGTATCTCAATGAGAGCGAATTCCGAGATAGTTGAAGTTTTGTAAAAGTAGTAATATTGATATACCTCTAATTCCTTTAGTGATTTCAGATAAAACTGAGACAGGTGACAAGGAACTGGGTTCGTTTGGAGCTGATGGAGGATTTTCCTTACTCCACTTTTCTCGGTGAGCGGTTTCCGCTCAGCTATGAATCTTGGATACTACTTAGATTTAGAAAACTTTCTTAGAGTTTTTTTCCCATATGTTTTAAATAAGATACCATTAAAAGGCTTAGTTCATTAGATACGTATTGTTTTAAGCTTTCTAATATTATAAAAAGCAATTTTTCGACTTTTTTTTTGAGAATTTTGTGCTTAGTAAGCCAGTATGGCTGTTGAAACTTTTGTTCTCATAGGCAGCTTTGAAGTCGATAAAAAAATGACACAGCGGAAGGTTGTATTCTAAAGGATTTTTCTTGAATGAAAACTTGCTGCTGTCGGCCAATGATTTTTTGAGCTCATCACATTGCATCGGGAGGTTAAATATAAAGTAAGCATTCATTTCTACGAGAGCTAGCGAGAAAATTTTGATTGAAATCGGCCCAAACCTTTGAGCTTTGGTGTTCTTTCGAATTGTAAACCGCAAGGACTTACTTAAGTAACATCAGATATGAATGAGGCGGGTTGGGTACAAAATCTTGTATTACAATATCCCGTTTACAAAATCCCGATTACAAAATCCGGCATTTCAAAATCTTGTGTTACAAAATCCCGTATTACAAAATCCCGTATTACAACATCTCGTATTACAAAATTCCGTAACACAAAATCCCGATTTAAAAATCACGTAGTTTTGCATAATATAGAATCAGGCGCGGCGCCGCGCCCGATTCTAATATTATGCAAAACTACGGGATTTTTCCTTCAGCTCTTTTTTTATTGTAGCTAAAGCGACGATAGCTAAAATGAATGGAGGGGAATCAGACAAGAAAAATTTGGTAAAGTACCAAAAAATTAAAAAAATTATTAGGAAAAGGTCTGAAACTGAAACAATCGATTATTTGAGAAGAATCGCGTACAATGTCTTTATGTTCAAATTTATTCCTAAACAAAAATTTAATCACTTTGTTTTTGTTATTTCATTATATGAATAGGTTTCATTCCACGAGATTTTGAGTTTCGGGATTTTGACTTTCGGGATTTTTAAGTACAGGATTTTGTATTTCGGAAATTTCGAAACATACGGGATTTTGTTAATTCGGGATTTTGTGATTCAGGATTTTGATACGATCCCGAATGAGGCTTGAGTTTGAATGCAAAATGCCAGGAAGATTTGGAAAGAAAATTAGGCGAAATAAGGAATAAATTTGGAATGTCTTTATTCCCTGATACGCATATGATGTAGGCTTGAAGCAGAATTTAAACAGTATCACCATTAACGTTATTAGTAGGGTTTCATCCTTACTTGTAATTGAAATATTTTCATCAGTGTAGCTCTTCATTTAGTAATTTAGTTTCTTGACTGAACTTTATAAATATTTAATTTAAGCATCCGAGTTAGAAGATTTTTTTTCTATTGTTTTCAAGATTGAACTTTATGAGAACTTTTTTTGAACTTTTTTTTTCTATTTTCAAAATATAATGCAGTCTTTTGAAGTTCCTTTGAATGATAAATGGTATGATGTTCATATATTTGCATTAGAACTACAAAAAACTCAATAAGAAGCCGATTTTTATAATTATGATTTTTTGCAAAAGCCAAAAACAGTTTTACCAAAACCTAACACATACTTTAATGTCATAAACTGTACAAATATGAATCCATATCTAAGGACAAGTACTCTACAGACGTTCAAAATAAACAACGACAACGATTCGAATTAAACTATCTCAAAACGGATGAGGGTATTAACAAATTATATTTATTAACGCTCAACCAGATTCGATGCGATTCGAGGTCGAACAAAATCAGGACACATAAATAAATTTTCAAGCCTGAAATGCCTGAATTATATTTTGAATTTAGCTGATAATTTGCTTCGTGTCGCTCTAAGCATCAACGAACGAATAAAAATCAAAACGAATTTCAGCTCCGCGCAGAAAATCGTTAAACTGGGATACAATACACTTTTCATTGGGCTGTATAGATTTGAAATTTACGGTAAATCTGAGTAACCATAATGCATATGTGGGTGCGTATTGACGATGCATTTCTGAACTATATTGTAGGCGTAATTTTAACGAGCTCACAAAGTAGTAGATGAACATAACGTATTTGAATGTGAATATATGGAATGAGGGATAAACGAATATTTAAGTGTTCATTGAGTAAAACTATACTTTACTTACCATAACACTTTGATTGTCGTAGTCCTCTGAAAGACTGCTTTTTCCACTAGCACTACTAGTTCCGATTCCCAAATCACTCAGGTCGTTCGTTTCCTCTTCTGCGTAAACTATGGCGGCTAGTTTTGTGGCGCGTCGTGAACATCTTAAATAAAAACAAACATAACGATTGTAGATGAATTGCTTTCGAATATGAACTAGAATAGAGGTGAATAAATTGATAAAGAGAAGTTCGAAGAAAATATTTGCTAAGTTGTTTAAAACATCGCAAATCATCTAATCCGAGATATGATTCAAAATATTTAAATAATGTTTGTAAACTAGGCGGTATGACATGAGTTTGTTATGGAGCATGAACAACACAGTTTAGAAAATATACTTGACACTCAACACTGAGCACTCTCTACTCGGTGAAACTCAATGACCTGTGCTTTATTATTTTGAAAGCTCATGCATAAGCAAAATCACTCAATCATCACTGATCCAAAAAAGAGTCTTTCGAGACTCCTTTAGGAACAAAACAATGCACTATACATCATTTTTCACCATCATCGTCATCATTATGAAGAAAAAAACCCACAAAGACACAAACCACTTACACGAGTTCCCGAATAACTTTCATCTCGAACACATTTCACAACGCACTGAAGATCGTATTATATTGGTTAGATAAAGGCCGCGAAGTCAAGACAATAGATTATCAATTGCATCTGAACACGGTCTAATTGCTACTGGATATTCATTCTATGTTCATTGCATGCCCGTATTTTTGAACGGCCATTGATATCGTACTGAACTGACACAGTCTGTCAGTCTGCTTGCACTGTTGTAGATATCGGTTTCGGGTCGCTATTGAATTTCGCCTTTATCGCAGACATATTTTAGACAAAACGTTCATCGTGTACGTACCAATTTGCTGACCATTCATGAAATCGTATATGAGCAGCAGATTAGTGAAGTCAGTTAGTTTGGTTCGGATTGGATCGGTGGTTGGTACTTGTTACACTCGGTGAAAGTTAATGCTCTAATCGGAAACATATGAATTTGGTCGCATGCATTTTCACGGTATACTGAAGGTAGGTAATTAAGGTAGGTCATAATTGAAGTAATCGGTTGAAATTTTGGTTTGAAATAGATACGAATTACGAATTCAGATCATTTGAACCGTTCCATTTTTAGATTTATCTATAACTATACATTACGACTCGAAGATTTTAATATTTAGGTAGATCAGAGTTACATACATACTGGCACATGTTTCAATAGTATTTTGAAAGGCAAATTCGAGCGTCCTGAAACGTGTTTGTAGCATAAATTAATGTGGTTGCTATACAAAAAAAGCAACAAGTTTCAGTCAAACTTTTAGACTTTACTTACAATTATGTAAGTTTAGGTGAGATATGCTAAAAAACGTCAACTTGCTTATCTTTGAAATTAGATACACTATGCAGGCTATTTGACTTTAAATGGATATGGCACGACTAGTTATTCGTTTTAAAATTGAATTGAAATCAATAGTTATGTAAAAACGTTTGTATTTGTTTTATGCAGTTTACCTTAATATCCGGCCTGACAACTATTTCAATATTTAATACAGTTAACGTTTTTATGAATAATATGTTAGCGTCTATATCTACAACTTTCAACTAATATTTCCGCATACTCGACTGGAAAGGGCCTCTAAAACTTTTTCAAGTAAGCCGTGAGGTGACTAGTCCTATGTATTTTCCCCAGCTAATTTCTACTTGATAAGAGCAAAATTATTTTCTATTGGGTTAGCATCTAGTGGTAGCCCTAACCAAACTGAACTATTGTTCTTTACGAGGAAGCATAGGATTCCATTCTTCGATCTAGCGAAACGTAACGGAACTTTTATAAGCCTCATAAACAAAGTAAAATATCTAGGACTCATCCTGGATTCTAAGCTACTATGGAAGGAAAATATAGCGGAAAGGACTCGCAAAGCATTGAATGCTCTTTACATCTGTATAAGGACGATAGGAGCAACTTGAGGGGTGCAGCCTCATATCATCTTCCGGATTTACTCTAGTATAGTGGAACCAAATCTGCTTTACGGAGCAGTAGTTTGGTGGTCGGCTATACTTATGGCTGTAAATCAAAAGGTGATAGAGAAGGTGCGTAGGCTTACAGCCTTATTAATAACGGAAGCACGTCGTACTATCCCAACGAAGGCACACTTGCTCCTTTATTGGCTTCCGACCGATCTGCTTATCTCACTACGTGGGAGCTGGGCAGCGGTAAGACTACATTGTGGTGACTCCTGGATAAGGACTCGCCTGGGCCATGCTGAAATGTTGGTGCAGGGAATGCCTGTTGCAGTGGACATCGACTATGCAATAGCCCAGCCGAATCTGACTCTAAGGTTTGAGGATCGGATCCCAAGCAGAGAAGAATGAGCTAGTGGATTATCCGTAGGAGCAGATGCTGCGGAAATATGTGGGGAACTCTCAAGTTCACCACAAAGGATGCGGTGCAACAGCTGAAATCAAGTTATCACTTTGTAGGTCGTGACACTAGTCAGTCATTTGTTGGAGATAATAAAAATAGTTCATGTTTCAAAGCCGACGTTTGACATATCTATTTTCAGGCAAAAGCATAAGATAAATATTAGGTGAGGAATTCCTCACAAATATATACCGATGGCACAAACCTGATCGACGGAGAGAAATGTGGTATATTTTCCTCCGACCTAAATTTGAGGTTTTCCTACCGCTTGCCAGACTACTGTAGTGTCTTTCAAGCGGAGGTGTTGGCGACTCTCGAAGTGGCCAATTGGCTCTTATGTAATTAGATATTCAGAGTGAATATTTGTATTTTCACTGACAGCCGAACAGCTATACAGTCCCTCGCTGGAGTTTACACCTCCTCAAAGCTAGTCTTTGAATGCCTTACGTCTCTTAATGATATGTCGAAACATTCAATGATGCAGCTGTTTTGGGTGTCAGGACATAGGGATATTGAGTTTAGCGGACCAACTTGCAAAGGCTGGTACGTTTTTACCGGAAGTGCTTTGCAATTTCCCGATTAGTATTCCGATGGCTTCAGTTAAACTGGAAATCAGGAAGAAATTGTTTAAATGACGCTGCGAAGTTATGGGTGTAAGAACTTTGTGGAAAACTTTTGTTGTAGGTCGCACTAGGGAGCTTCTCGATTTGAAAAGAGTGTCCCTTCGCGCAGCGGTTGCTGTCTTAACTGTACATTGTCTGTTTTCCAGGCATACAGTGCGGTTAGCCACCCCTTATAATGTTTAAAATTTTAAAACTTTACCGGAGCTGTAGATCTGACAAAGAAGAAGCAGTTTTTTTATATTCTGCGCGAATGCCCGGCCCTCACTGGAAGAAGTATGAAGTCTCTTGGCTCCTACTTTTTTACTTGGCTAACCGAAGTGGCTTCGGTGGACCTTCAGGGATCACCCAGTTCATCAAGGACACAAGATGCCCTGTTAATAAGGGTTGTGCACTACTCAATGCGGTATCACAATGGGCCTTTCTGTACCTAAGTATGCCTTCTCTGGAGTTTGTCTGAAGGAGGCAGTCGCAGGACGTAAACAAATCCAGCATCTAGTGATTGCAATGGTCAATCCAAAGCTATAATGCTGTTTAATTCTTTCTTTCTTGTTGACTTTGATGTTTTGAGTCATTGTCTTGTTGAGGTATCTCGCCATTATTTGGTCTGTAGAGCTTTCTGGCGATCTTCGATATGCAATTTTAATAGAGACCAATCACTCTTCTTGCATCTAAAATATCCTTGAAATAAGACACTTAGAAGTATACGTATACACGCAAGATGTTGCAGCCAGGTATAGTTCCTGGAAGAAGCAATGCGACGAAATTGAGACCACGTCGAAAACGGCGAAACTTAGAAAGCTGCTTGTTAAGCGTCCCGTCACCGCAAGCCTGCTATGCATGCCAAATGGGGAGCGGACTAGCAATTGCAAGAAAACGTTGAAGATCTTGGTAGATACTCACTTTTCGAATTGTTTGGCTGGCACCACTTTCACAACAACATGCAATCAGATGAACTGCTTTCACAATGCGGAGAAAATGGCCGAAGTTGTGACCAGGTACAAATTAGACTAGACCGTTCGAACGTTCCAGCTTTTTATGCCCCAAAGACCGAACGAAATGTTGGCTACAATGCTTCAGAACACTGAAACCCTTCCCATATCTATACTAATTTACAAAAGCTATCTCACTAGGGTTGTTTTTATATACATAGCTGACGAAACAAACCATGCTTATCCAAAAAACAACAGGCCTAGTTTGACTGCCTTCAGCCTCAAAGTTTTCAAAGAACTTTTAGATCGCCACATTAAGGAGAGGCTGAGATCTTAAAATCTAGAGAGATCCCGAAATGCGTATACAAAAGGGAAATCTGTCTAGAAGGCTATCCATAGCGTAGTCCTTGAAATAGAAAATACACTCCAATGTAAAGAATACGCTTTAGGAGCCTTTTTTACCTTCTATAATGCACATACAACCAACACTTACCTATCCTGCCATCTGCAGCTAGATAAACAGTATGCCTGAGCAAAAGCTCATATTAAAGGAAATGGTCATGAGCGTAAATTATAAGCAATGTTCATAGAGTCACACACCAAGTTGGAGTTTCATTTCCTGTTTTCTGGAAACTGGTGACAAACACAATTGTGAATAGGTTTGAGAACATGGTTTTTTTTCTGTGATAATGCCGAAGCTCAGGGGATTATCGATTGAAGAAGACATATATGGGAGAAGCAGATTTCAATTAATTCTATCATTCTTTAAGAGCCACACTTTATTCTTATTTTCAGAAGAGCTGGTGTTATGCCCAGTCACCGCTGTACCTATGATGTGACACATAATGAGTGGAGCGCTGGTATTATGGCCCGTCGCTGGCTCTTAATTAAACACAAGACGAACAAATACAAACATAAGTATACGGCGGGATTCGAATGCGCGGGCAGTAGATCGCTGCTTTCGGCTCGCACCTTCGCGAGCAGAGCTAACGTCCTCTCAACGGCTACTGGATATTTATTCGGATAGTCTCTATTCAATAGGATAGTCTCTAGAATATGAACCTAGGGGAATTAATAAGGAGGACAATTAGCGCGATTTACGGCTGCTCTACTGTACTGGATCTACACGTCAATAGCAAGGCCGACTCTTGCATACGAATGTTTGGTCTGGTGGCCGGCAATGAATAAAATCTAGTTTGCTGACACAGCGAACAGAGTTGAGCGATTTGTCTGCTTTAAACATTTTACTTGGTGCCCACTCTTTGCTTCAACCAAATATATCAAGCAACCGTAGGATATGCGAAGGAATGAAATCAGCAAATGGACACATCAGACTTTTGCATCTATACCAACGGATATAAAACAGCTGCAGAAATGAATGCTGCAGCAAACTTTGCTGACCGTGATATTGAAACATCTTTTAGGCTTCCGAAGTACTGTAGTATTTTTTGGGTGGAGGTCTCTGCGATACGAAAAGCAGTGAAACTAATATACACCAAGGACACTACAATCACTGAGAGTAACATTTTACAGATATTCTAGCTGCGGTAAAAGCACTGATCTCTCACACATATAAATCGAAGTGACTGCTCAACTGTATTCAGGCTCTGGGCAAACTAGGAAACAACAGAAGCGTCCAAATTTACTGGGTCCCGAAATAAACGAATATAAATATCTAACAATAAAGTGGCAACATTCTAAATTTATGAAAAAAATGAAATTGTTTAAAGCCTAAAAGTTAATCAGTCCATTAAAGTAGGGGAATCCGTAGCTAAAAAAATGTTTCGATTTTTAATAAATAAAGATTTTCATATTTTATGAAATATGCATACATACGATTCTCGACAGAAACAATGTTACTTATACATTATAAATTTATTACATTATGCAGTGCTGTCGTTTTATTGGAATTGCAATATTTCTGTTGTAATTTGACGTGATTTATTGCAACGTTACATTTTAGTATCATCTATTGCACTTTTGCGAATTTGCCGCTCGTTTAATCTAGCCAGCACGTTTAGTAAATTATTCCCACCTAGTGTAGTTTTACATGCAATTACTAGTTGTTTCACTGCTCGAATAAACATATAAAATTAAATGTATTATTTTTGTAGTCTGGTGATATCTTTGTTAAACCAATCTCCTCACTCCTGTGTATTCCTTCATGAATATTTTTAATATTAGTATATACTCTATTCAGTATACTTAATTCTTTTTGGGAATTTGCTGATATTATCCCCACCCTTAAAGATCTTAAATTTCATTCCTACATATCTACGAGTATATTAACTTTTTCCAAGAATCTTTTCGAAAGGTAGGTTTAAAACTAAGTATATCTGATAAGTGAGCCTTTTTTCATTTCTGAACATAGAGTCATTAAAGGTTTTTGAATACCGTTCACTGAAACTGTTGCTTCGGCTATAGATTTGCTAGGCTAGTAAACTTGTCATCTCAAAGATAATTTGGTTTGGTGTTTCGGTTCGTCATCGCTCCTGATTTTTTTCTTACCTATTTAACTTTTGTAACTGTTAGTCTTGTTCCTCATGCCCATTTTATGCCACTTCTGGTGTTCCACAAAGCTTGAATCCTGCTCCTCTGATTTTCGTCTTCACTTTTCCCTGTCTTTTGTACGTATGCACGTTGAAAGTATTCCATTTGATCGGGTCAGCAGATGACTGCTTTCAGTTGCAGAATGACTTATGCGCACTTGACAACTGGTTCCCTCAGTTCTCTTCCGTTAAATGTTGCCGAATGGTTAACGGCCTATTCATATAATTTATCTCTTGTCTGGTTTTGCTATTCTATCCTTAGTTCATCCCTCACTTAGCCTTGTTTATAATTTCATGGATTTTGGCGTAGTATTTAATTCAAAACTTAATAAGACCTGAAATTCTCACTGTGAGTATAGAATGCCTTTCTCTAACCGTAGTTCTACACTGAAAATCGTTTCCCTCGCATCACAAGGAGTGTTCTTTGACGAATGTTTGTTTCTTGAAATTCATAACTGCTCTATGATTACTATCCACCGGCATTTAGTCCTCGTTCGTGATTCGGAACTTCATTCAACTTCAGCATACAATTTGCGCGTGCTGATACTTATTCTTATTTCCTCTTTTAGGATTGTCAAGACAACATAATAGTCTACATATCTTTTAACCTTTGATAGATTTTTTTTGAAATCCGGTTGAAAACAAGCACAATAATGAACAAATAAGTCCATAAAAGCACTAAAGAATTACTTCCTTAAATTTGTCCAATTTTTTTTCCAGTAAAACTATTTTATATTATGCTACTTAGAATTTACAGCTTTTATTTCGTAGTTTGAGTTTTTTTTATTTTTTACTGTTGAATTTTTTCTTTGTTTTATTTTCAATTGGATGGAAATACGAAGAAGTGACCGCTGAGCCAGCTTGAGGAGAGTAAAATCCGTCTTTTGCATAATCTAGCAATCTATTTCATATCGATTTACTGCACACAGAAGAACTAAAACGACATCTTTGCATATATTATACAATTGCAATATTTTTTTCAGAAATCAAGTAGAATGTTGGAATACAATCATACTTAAGTTTCAAATTATAGGTTGTATTTAAACTGTGTCTGCTTTTCTATACACTGATTTCGGGATAAATTCTCAATATTAATAACTAATATCAATTTTTTTTTTAATTTGTGAAAATTATTTATTCATGGGGCTGACGTAGTCAAATTTTAAGGTTTCTCGTGATGTTAATTCACTGGACTCTACATCCTACTCTAAATGATTGAAATGTAATGTGCCGCAAGCAAAAGATGTATTTTGATTTGGAGGAGCTTTGACTTTGTTATTTGGATGGCCCACATTGGGCGCCAATGAATCCGGTATGGATTTCCTATCGCAATTATTTTACAACAAAAATAAAATAAAATGCAGAAATCTTACGAATATTTTAAGCCTAGTTCTTACGAATATTTTAACCGTACTGACTGCTGCAGCGCTCAAACAATTCAATTATTTGTATTTAAATTTAATTATATGATTTCATAATTTTTTCCCAGCAATTAACAATACTTTTTGTATTAATTAAATGCTACTACTTTAGTGGCCTCATTTCAAAAAGTCTCAGAATAAATGAACAACGAATACATGCGAATAAATAGAACATTCTCAGTGCAATACTTTTATTCGAATAAAAGTTTCAAGAGAAAAATATTTGCAAAACAATGTCCTATGACACCATTCACGCCAAACCGTAGAGTTATTTTTCTCTGGCGCTATTGAATATCATGTGAATGAATAAATATTTTTTTCTATAAATATTTCTGAGCACATACTAAACAATCCGTTGTTTGAGTGGGAAGATAAGAGCCGCAAAATACATATATTATGCGTTTTATTTTGCTTAGTAGTGAATTACAGCTGTCTTATTTTTGAGTCATCTTTAAGAATAATCCAGCACAAAACTAACTACGTAAGTACTTGTAGTGCGAGGTGAGGTGTTATTATTCAACAAAGACGGTTTTCATTACGATTTCATTCGATCGCAAATGATTAATTAGAAACTGCTTCCGGTAGAGGCGAAATGGCAATTTCACTTTGTGGTAGATAGTAGTCGAACCGCAAGTAAGTAACCTTCTTCAGTTCAACAAACCGTTGTATACATATCGATTGTAATTGTACACTGTTAAGTAACCGACGCATCTTCTAATGAGCCAAGTTACTACAATAAAAGCGAATTGAAATGTTTATTTAACAGATGATATTGTTGTCGTTATTAGCTTTTCCTCTCGTTCGAAGATCTCCTCGGTCTGCTATTAACAAATGCATCATCATGAAGATGATTTATGTGCGTCGAACTCGAAAAGAAAGTTTTTTTTGTGTGCAACAAATTCGCGTCCCGGCTTTATGATCTACACTTCCTATTGACATGCCGGAAAATGTAACAAGATATTTTCCGACTTTTTTCTCTGTGCAGTGCACATTTAATCAACTAGCTGTTTATGCTTGTAGAAAGCGAACGTGATCATAAAACGATTACAACAATCATAATAGAATACGTACGCTCACTACGAGTACCTATATATAATAATGCTTGCTGACAGGCTTCTAGGCCCAATTTCACGAGACGTAAAATCAAGTTCACATTTTTATTACATGCATTAATTATATTTTTTATTTGAATTTCAAATTTGCGGTATTGTTTGCTTGTGATTACAGGTTACAATTGAATATCATGTTTTCTAGGTGATATTTGCTTGGCAATTTCAATATTTAATGAAAGTGCTGGTTTTATTGTTGTATGTATCGCATGAACAATGATAAGTGTCAGACGGATAACTAGACTATGAACGACGGAATAATGGAAAACAAAATTGAAAGTTTTGCTTTCTGGGGTCTCACAACAAAATTAAATTAGTAATATGTGTTGGAGATCAAAGTTTAAGCTTGAAACCAGTTTACATATTTATGCTTAATCTGTACCAAAACGTGTCAAAAATTAGTCATGTTTCTTATTGTTTTGATCATAAATCGAATGTCCGGTTAGTTTTATTTTTTTTTCAAATGCTTCTGCACACATACTATAATCCCCGAAATTCACAAGTCATTTTTCGAAACTCATTGATCTTCGTGGGTAGTTGCTAAAATTTTTACGCCATTCAAGCAGCAAATAGCTGATATTCTGCTGAAGTGCTTAGCGTGACTAAGAATTTTTCTTGTTGCTGTCGTGCCATATTGTTGAATGTTCAATATTTGGACATAAGAAAACCACAAAGCGCCCACCACAGCCGCAACATAAACTGTTTACTTTTCAGGAATGGGCGTCCGAGAAATGAATGAAAGAATAAATGAATGAATTGTGGCTATTGTTTACACAATTCGAGTGAGTTCAGAGAGTATGGATAGCAATGCTGGAGCTTCAAAGAATTTCGTTAAGTATATTTTAAAGGTTTTACATCAAGATATGAAATCAATCGTAGGTTTGAAACTGGTGATTCAAATTGGACTTTTTCAATTGATTTTAACCTGCTGTATCCTAGGCTAGATTTATTCAACGTATTTGTGAAGTGAGACTGTGATCTCTATCTTCAGAGCTCTTTTTTTTTAGATGAAAGTACTTTGTGCATAAATTATTCACTTCCATGGATATTTAGTTTCATCTTTCGTTAAAGCTGATTAATTTAGAGCTCCTGGGAGAATCATTAAATTTCGTGAGCTTTATATATTTTGCAGCGTTTTACATATGTATGTCACTGTGGCTGTATCACGATTGATGCATGCGTTGTATTTTAATAAGCATTTGAATTCAACTATTTACCATTGTGGATACAGTTACATTAATACACTTCAGATACATACATTCCACAACTCTTCACAAACACTATGCACTAATAGTCTAAGTCAAAAAAATTGTATAAAAAAAATTATAGAATTGATAATTGTCAGAGAGTGTTGTTGTTTTGAAGATTGTTAAAAAAAGAGAATTTCTTGTTTTATTAAATTATAATAAATAAATTATTATTTGTTGGACTAAATAGTATTTTAATTTAGGATCAAAATACTAAACCATTATTATCGGAAAGAAATTTCGGTTCGATCCGTCGAAGATTTCCAAAGTGTTGACAAATGATCGTTTCAGTTCAATTAGCGAAATTTGAATGAATAAATTTATGTTTCGAATCGTCCTTTTATTATACCACAGATAACAGCTGAAGCTAATAAAAAAATACTCAAGTAATAGCGGGTCTTTATATTTTGCTACTATTTCACATACATACGTACTAACCCTCTTCGAATTTTGGTACCCGTTTTTGCCGACTCTTAAGCAAAAGTCATTATTTTGATATTCTCATTAAAATTTTTACTTTATCTCTATGCACGAAATAATTAAAGCTAGGTAGATTTAAGGAAAATTACAAAGGGTCTACAAATTTTAAAAATAACTTTTCCCGATAAATTCCTTCGGATTGATTGATTGATTGATAGCCTGGAGTGAGTCCAGAAGACCCCTAGCATTGTGACCTCTTGGGTCTATTGTGCCTCCTCTGCGTTATGTCCTATAGGATGGCCAGGCTTCTAAAGTACCTGGATACGTTTCTTTGCGGGAAATTTGCGATGTCCCTGATGGAGGGAAGAGCAGAACCACGGAGCTCGAATCTTCGTCTCGCTAGTGCTGGACAGACTGTGAAAAGATGTTCCCCACAGTATCTGCAGCGGTCGTCCTGCTTCTCACCTATTCTGTGGAGATACTTTTTGCAGGGAAGGTAGCCCGTCAATGCTCCGCATAGGGTTCTTGTGCAATTTTTGCAGAGAGCCATTGCTTCTTTTGTTATTGAAGCCAAGGTATTTTTTGAGTGTTTCAAACCCAGTAGTCTTCGATCTTTTTTTGCTTTATGTTTTGATTTCCTTATCCATATATGCCTTTGTAAAGCCCCAGTACGAATAAGAACATATGAAGGTCATTTTCGTTCCGCATTTCCTTGGTGCCCCTCATGGCCGGGGATCCATATCAACTCGAGGCTGTTCTGTGGCCCTATTTCATTTAGGGCCTTTCTCTCCTCTAAGATTATAACTGAATTTATTTGATCGCGATTGATAGCCATGAGATCCGCTTGACATTTTGCACTTGGGACCTACGATCCCTGCTACTACTCCACAATCCATCTTTGAACCATTCGTATACCACATTATTCCACAAAATGAAAACGTGCCTAGCAGGGAAAAAAATCTGCTCGAACAAGGAGGTCATCGGCGAAACAAAAGCCTATTTTGAATAATGTAACAAATTGTATTGTTTTGGAAGTGTTAAAGTGTATCGTTCTAAAAGGTGATTACGTTCTAACACTGGTGCTTATGCATGCATGATACACCTTCGTATTTACACTACCATAGCTCCCGGTTTGAAATCCAACCTGCAAACCAAACGCAATAAACAGTTCTGCTTTTTCAAGGCTGGTATTGAGTTTGTTGACTAAATGTTAACAAGTCTCCAGTATCTGGTCATTTTTTGGAGTCAAAATTTTGACAATGGAGAGACGCGGAAACTCTGCTGATTACTGACAGATATAATATCAAGTATTTCAATTTTCTATCGATTTTGTTATTGAAAAGACATTTGTACAATTCAATTTTCAAATTCAAACGCTTATTGACATCAAATGTTATCTTTTAGCTCGAAAGAATGAGCTGCATATACTAAATTAGCGTGAAATGAGCGGAGACAAGTGTCAATGACATCTGCATTCCAATTCCGAAAGCAACTATTCACGCAAAGAAATGAATACCACTATATCTAAATTTTTTGTGAAAACCAATATCAATTGAAATTTTGTATAACATTTCACGTGTTTTGACAATATGTGTTATTGAAATTTCTCATTTTCGTGTCAAAATTTCAAAATTGCGATCAATGTATCCACGTTTCATGCTCCCATGCTCAAAGGGAACGAAAAAGTGTTTGTGTATTTGCTTCCTTTTGCTGACTGTGTAAGTGAACAGATCCCATATTTTGTTTCTGGGATGGTGGTGGTTGTTTGCGAAGGAGCGAGTGCGTTTCAGTACTTTTGAAATTCATGTATGAGAATATCATGTCTGCTTCGTTTCACAGATTACCAAAAATGTTTAACAAAAAGGGTCATTTTTCGTTAGAAACGAATAAATTTTAATTTCTTTGCAGATATCGATATTTCATAGCTAATGTATCCTAAATACTGACATTTGCCAGGAAATTGAAATACATTTAGCTATTAAAGGAAAATTTGGTCTTGTATTTCTAATCACTTTCATTCAATTCATGCGCGATCATTTATGAATGCATCGCTGATGGGTACTGTGTAATTAATTCATATGTATTTCGTGCATGAATTCATCGCCGGAAGGTAGTGTTTTATTCATGGCTGATTCACCGTTGCCGTTCAGATTATAAACATGTGGTAAGAGAACTGTTACATTGCGATCGCTTTTTTCAGTGATAGTAGTTCGGACGTATTTACAGATACGAAGTATATAGAGGAATTTTCTTCCAGGTGATAATATATTTTTAATGAAAGGATTTCGAGACCTTAGACCTGAATCACACTTGAATCACCAATGAACGGTTTGCAGGGCAATTAAGCATGTGTGGAAGGCACTCGATAATTGAATTTAGTTAGAGAAATAATATGCAAATCAAATCTGCAAGATAGGCACATAAAAGTATTAGAATAAAATTTTTATACGAACATATACATACATTAACACGAACGAACGAACATACATTACATACGAGCTCCATGCTCAGACGTCTACATATATACATAGGTAATAATTTCTAAAATAAAAAAAACCTCACAAAATATTAAATTCCATGTTTCTTAAGGTAAGAAAGAAAACTATTAATTAGCTCAGTAAAAGTCGCAACATCACTAAATTAACTTTGCTATTTTAAAATAATGATATATTTTTAGGAGTTAAACGATAAAGAATGTTGGAAGTCTCAAAGAGCTAATTTTTTAAATAAATAAATCATCGCTTTACCAGCCCTTTGGAAATTTTGCCACATTTTCTTTACAGTACAGTATTATTAACAGCTAATACTCTTATTCCGTTTGAAAATCATAAATTACACTTGAATTTTTTCATTTTAATATGTGTATGAAGCTCTTCAAATTATCTAATTTGTTGAAAGTTTTTTTGCAATGAAAAATAATTCACTGTCATCAATGAAAATGTACACAATTTCTAATGAACATTTATTGAAATTTTCACGATTAATTTTCTAGCTTCGTTTGCTTTTTAACTGCCACAGCAGTGCATGCTGCATTCTTCGCATCTCATAACATGCATTAATTGCAAGTGACATAGAAAGCAACGTGCACGTTTTAAATCCGCTTTTTTATCTCTACACTGAACGTATCATTACGACTAAAGGTCCATTCACATTGTCCAGCACGTAGCGTGTCAGACACAGCACGTGTCAAGCACGACAGATATTCTTTAGCATATTTTGTATGGACACTTTCACATACAGCGTAACGTGTTCGTAACAGCACCCGCAGACACGGATCGTGTCCAGCACGGATTGTCGGGAGGAATATTTGCTGGTGCTGGAACGTGTCTGAAACAGTTTCGTTAGTAGCTATAAGAGATACAATGTGATTTTTTAGTGGATGAAGGCTGATCGATCCGTGTCGGATTGGTTTGCGGATTAGTAGATCAGATCAGGAAATTTTTACAGATCGAATTTACTTTGGCATTAAAAGAATCGGATCTTGGGTTTGAAAAATTCGAAGCCTATTTAACTTCTTTTGTATGTGACTTTTCAACGCGGCATACTTCACCATTGTAGAAGTGACTAAGCTTTTAGGAACTGTGCAGGTGTGCATTTTGGAGAAATTTATAGAAATTCTCAATTAAATTAAAATAAAATGGAAACTAGAATACTATGAAGTTAGTAGAATATTATTAATAGTAATATTAATTAATATTATTAATATAAAAGTAGAAAATTTTTAAAACATATGGCTTGTTTCTCAAATAGATGATGCTGATTAACTACCCATATTGAGAAACGGTTAAGTAGATTTATTATAATTATTATAACCGGACATCTCACAGTTAATGAAACTGAAAAGGCTACAGTGTACATGACTTTAGCATAGAAACCCTGTTAATATTGTCATTTTGACTAATGTTTCAAGAACAACCCTCTACTGTACTTCGATCACTAGTGTGTTTATACTGGTTCTGATGTGCTAGTAAATACCCTAATTAAATAGTAATTAAATCTGCGTTCAGGTAAAAAAAAACCATTTGCTAAACATTTGCAAATTGTTTTTTTTTTACCTGAACGCAGACTTAATTTTTGATGATCATACGACATACGACAAGAAGAAAAATTGTCTGACACGTTCAGTGCTTGAATATGTGAAATAGCACCACTTATTTTGTCTGACACGTGCTGTGTCTGACACGCTACGTGCTGGACAATGTGAATAGACCTTAATAGTGCATTCATACCGACATATACACTGGGCAAAAAAAGTTCGTGAACACTCATAAGCAAATTATGTGAATTCACTACAAGGTTCATACAAGCAATATTTTCAAAAGAAAAACAGTTTGTTTGTATCTTAAAAAGCACAAAGTATATTTCTAAAACTAAACATTAATATTTCTATGCTTGAAAAATTCCCAAGAATTTGAAAATAAAAAAAGATTAAGAAATATTGCAAAAAAAGTCTGTGAACACTTTATAAGTAGTAATTTATAAACTAAAAAAAAAATGAAATTTAAATTTAAGTCAAAACGACGTTGGACCACCTTTGTTTTTGATTACTTCCAGGAGACGTGCTTGCATCGATCCAACTAGTTACGTTGTAATTTCTGCCGGGGTCTGATCCCATTCTTCCTTGATGGCTCTTTTCAAATCCTGCAAGGATTTTAGCGGGCGTTTACGAATTCTCCTATTAATTTCATCCCACAAATGCTCAATGGGAATCAGGTCTGGCGATTGTTGCGGGGTTTTGAGAAGTCGACCTACTCTGTAAAGCAACCATTCTTGAATTTTTCGGGGAGTATGGTTGGGGTCGTTATCTTGATGAAAAAATAAGTTTCCTCTAATCCAAATCTTCTGGCACTCTCAAATAAATTGTCGCTCAGAATATCAAGGTACATATGCTGATTCATAATACCTTCAATTATGTGCAGTTTACCCACTCCTCCAGCACTCATACACCCCCGCACCATTATATTTCCTCCGCCGTGATTCACCGTAGGTCTGAGGTTTTTGAGTTGTGGGGCTTCCTTCGGTTTCCGCCACACTTTCTATCGTCCGTCGGATCCAATTAAATTGAATTTGCTCTCGTCCGAAAAAATAACACGTTCCCAGAACGAAGGAGGCTGGGATAGGTGTTCCTCAGCAAACTCAAGACGGCGTTTCCGATTAAGTTTATTTATAAATGGCTTCCTCCTTGGGACTCGACCGTGAAAGCCACTTTTGTGCAAATGGTTACGGATAGTTTGTGGTGTAACTATCACTCCATAATCCTGCGACATGTTTTGCGCGATTGTCAATGCACTTGAACCCGGTTTCTCACGAATCACCTCTAAAATCTCTCGTTTATGGGCGGAATGCAGTTTTGGCGGGCGTCCAGTACGAGGCCTGCTGGCCGCGCATCCTAATTCTTCAAACCGTTTTATAATTTTATGTACGGTAGAAGGATTTTTGCTAACAATTTTGCCGATTTCGCGGATACTTTTACCCTCTCTTCGTAGGTTAACTATTACTTCTCGAACCGAATCGGAAACTTCCTTTTTCGGAGCTTTCGAAGGACTAAAATGGATTCAAATTTTGAAAGGACTCACACCTTCAATCTCTCTAAACCATGTGTCATAAGTAATCAAAGTTTAAAGCAATAAATGTTTTCCCAAACTGCTTCAATACCTTCATTAAAACATGTGTTCACGGACTTTTTTTGCCTAGCCTAGAGATGCGCTTATACTCAAAGTAATTTGAAGGATCCTTAAATGGAAAATCCTAATGACCTTTTGTACCAAACAAAATTTTATTGTTTTATTGAGAAAAAAAGCCCATCCAAATCCATAAATGAATGCAGCTGAATTTACAGTAGCAGATACCCGTCAGCTTCGATTGGTGTTCACGGACTTTTTTTGCCCAGTGTAAATACTTGCACTGCTCTGTGTCGTTTGCTGCATTTCACATACAATGCGACGAAAATGAATAATTATTTTGCAAATTGCCGTAAATTTGCATATGTACATCGAAGGTTACAATAGCGACGACTGTAAATTGCTCGATTGTCATTCAGTCGGGCAAAACTAAGTGTATTTCAATTCAAATCGTTCTACCGGCATTTCCGAAAACAAACAACGTTCGACTGAGTAATAATATGCTGGAGGGGATTTCAGAAACAGATGTATGCAGTTTGCATGTGCGTCAAATGGATGACTGAAAAATTGAAACGATTTGGTTCGCAGACAAATTGTTTTGTTTTGTTTAAGAATTGAATAGAAACAATAAATATTGTTTTGCAGCTTTAAATGGGGTAAGAAAATGTTGGTGATTTTTTATGCGGTAGATGATTGATATTTTAAGTTAAAAATGCGATGTGCTCGTAGGAATTCGCACGTGAAATAAACTGCTCATTCTTAAAGCAGTCAATATTTGTTTAACTTTATGAATATGTATTTTTTCATTTTTCTTTTCAAAGAAAACAGACCCAATCTATTTCAAGTAGGTTGTTTGGAGTAGACTCTTATTGAAAAATGTTTCAAGGTGATAATGATTTGGTACTCTTGCTGTCAGTGTAATTTAGCGGCGCATATACAATATTTATGGTAATCATATTATACTTACTTTTTTTCTTCCATCATTTCGGAAAATGTTTTCGATTTCCTTCGCGTGCGATCATGTTCCTCCAATTCCAATTTTTTCACTTCGACAACACGATCGATAATGTGCTCGACACGTTTTCTTCGAGACGACTTCCAATTGTCTAGATTCTATAAGATAAGGAAAAAATATGGTTAATTTCAATTTCAACAGATGTTTAAAAGAAATTTGCAGGAAATGTTAGATAAAAAATTTAGTACATTAAAACAAATAAATTTTGTCAACACATCGCTTATTAACATGATAACAGGAAGATTGAGGAGTGATTTTCTAATTAATAAAAGTGAACAAACGACTTCCTTAGAAATTGGAAAGCCATAACTTAGTCATCTCGTAGGATTTGTTAGTTTTTTGAAAAATATATTGGTACATCCGGACTTTACAAATGTATGTACATATAATTAATGATTAATGCACCAAAGGTGCGTCCTGTAAAGACTGAATATTCGCAACAAACGTACCTTCAAAGGGCCGCAGCCTCTCGAGCACCTTCCGATACTTCACAACACTTAACAGCTTATTGATACAATGCAGTATGGGAATTTCAGCGAGGCGAAAGAGTTCTAAAATACAAAGCAAACAAATCACCTCACCAAACTCAGAGATGGACAGAGCTCTGGTAGCAAGCAAATAACTTCAGAATAACGCTTGCTATCGACCTGTGTGAACTACAAGAAATGAATATGACTTGCGGCGACTTGTTCGAAATGCAAGCGAGCGTAAGCATCTTGTCGAAAAGAAATTGAATAAAATATGGAGAGAAGAGTTCCAGGGCTGATGGCCAAAGAATGATTTATTCAAATCACATCGCGGTAATATTTGCATATGAAATGGCTGTATCTGAGCGCTCCGAAAACCAATGGCTCCAGCTAATGTACATATTCATACAAATTGAAGGTGGACATTGCGAAGTCTTGGTAAAATTGCAAATACTTTTCAAGCTGATAATCGGTGAGTCATGATAGGTTACTAGCATGGAATTTCAAATAGATACAATATATTGTTAAGCTGACTCGACAGCAAATGCTGTGGATGGGAAAGATTTGATGAACATTTTTTTGTCGAAAGATTTAAATTATATACATAATTGGAGATACTTCCTTAAATCGTATTTTCATTTAAATTATAAACAACTGGTTAAAATATGGGTTACATGGCATTGAAAGAGATTCGTATTTCCCACGCTACATATTTATTGTTGACCACAACACGGACATGTAAGATCGAGAAAATACAGGTGATCTATGAACTCTAATAAATTATGTCAATAGCTCAAGATATTAAGTGCTTTTTCAAAGGAAGGCAAGATATCAGTGAAACGTAGCATCTAAGTTGCAGCCAATGTTATATTTTAACACTAACTTTGCGAAATGAATTTTTGTTTGGATTTGGGATTTACTGTTGTGTAAAATTAGTTCCTATTTAAACATTTTTACTACGACGACTTTTTGACGATTTTAGTAACGTTTCAAAAAATTGAAAAGAAATAATCGTTCTTTTTTCGATGCATATCGATCTCGTTTCAAATATTCGAATTTTAGGATTTTGAATGTATATATTACGAAAAAATATTTCACACCATATTTTAGTTCATCGTGTGAACATAACTTAAAATTCTTAACGTTATTCTTTCCCATCTCGAACTGTTATGTAAATTAAGATAAAGACAAAATTCAATGTTTAAACACTCCATGTGAAAATTAAGTTTGATATGATAATATCGATTAATATTTAATGAATTTGAGCTAATGGGAACAGTTTTTTAACAGTTCCTCCATGATGGGAACAGTTTTTTAACAGTTCCTCCATATGGGAACAGAATATTTTAAAAGGACAGGAATCAAGAATAACCGAATATTAAAGGTTCATACTAAGTACATGAAATTTTAAATACATGTACATATATTGAAGTTCAATTGAAAACTGTCTTTGAAGAATTTTGTTTGTGTTTGAGTACTTAATAATACTTTATACTCAAACACAAAAAAAAACATATTTTAGAAGAGAAGAAAAAAAATATGGTAAATAGATACGATTGTAACGAGTAGTGTTGATTTAGAAAATTTGAATGGATCAAATTAAACGCAACAGAAAAAAATCAGCAGCATAAATATGTAGGTAAATAAATAAGTATTGGTTTTACGAAAATAATAAAAAAAAAGTGGAGATGGAAATGAATCGTAGCCCCTTCGGTTATATTCTGACGAAAGGTTTCTCATATAAAAAGAAAGAAGTGCTTCGCTGCATATATATTACACATGGTCAGTTTTAGTTTTGTTTCGTCTTGCAGCATCTTTGTTCCGCGAATTGATCTCTTACCAAATGCACATTAGTGTAGTGTTAAAACAAACTTTATTGAATTAACAGATCACTTAAAAAGGGTGTATTTTTTGGTTTTAGGAATGTAACCATCTGTACGATAATGGCAGAATATTAGTGGAACCTAGAATTTTAATTCGAAACGAATAGTACTTACGTTGTTCAGAGTTGAGATAATTTTAATTTGTCGTTTCGAATAAAACAGATTTTAACTTCAGCTTGTAATATTTTAACTTAAGGAGGTGACTTGCCGCTCTAAATCTCATACAAAACTATCTTTGTTTATGTACTTTGTTTCAGGTTCAGATCAATATTTTTCTCGTTTTTTTATTAGGTTTTTAGGAAAATTAAAAATTCTGTTATTATTGTTTATGAAGTTTTTAGTTTTTTCATTTTTTTTACTTTGAACCAACCAAATTATGCCATTGTTGCGAAAATTATGACAAATTATGCCAATTTTTCTTAAAATGCATCGGTCAAATCATAGTTCATTTACTTAAGTATACAGAAAAAAAGATTCATCAACATTTTTCTAATCACGTAGGGGTTTAGTTACTACAGTCAGAGCCTTAACTGGAGTAGCCGAAGTGATAGCACACCAGATAGCGTACAGTGTTGGCGCTTTCGAAGAAAGCTCAATGAGTCAAAGATGGAAAATATAAGAAAGCCAGACTGAGACTCGAAAGTAATACAAAAAAAAAATTAGGTGTAAACGAGAAAAAAACGAGGAGAAATTCCATATCAGTGCCAATTTATGGGCCTGGTAAATTTATTGTAACGCACCATATTATCGATCGCCCTCTTGTAATGCATGCTGGGTCGGGCTATATGATCGACCATCCCTTTTACTGCTTTCTCTTCGGACTGAAGAGAACTAATGTGGTGCACTTGGGCTGGTGGTGTTACCTTTTCGTACCTAGACATCTTCAGGCGTCGTAGGGACGCCTGAAGATCTACTGCAAAGCGACTCCGGGTGAATACCTTTTTGGTCTCGTTAAAACCCTGACAGGCTTCAGAGTACGTTCTCAGTCTCTTCCGCCATTGCGTTAGTGATGCCGCTTCATTTCAAGCAAATTACTCTTTAAAACCGATCTGGTTTTGTCCTCTTGCATAGATATGATAGGGTTACTACACATTCTAATTGGGATAGTGGATTTGAGTGGGCATCCTTTTTAAAATAACATAAGAAGCCCGGCATGAAACCCAACATGCCCGGTAGCAAATCAGGCATACCCTTTCATGTTG
Source organism: Nemotelus nigrinus (assembly GCA_947369275.1). Taxonomy (NCBI): domain Eukaryota; kingdom Metazoa; phylum Arthropoda; class Insecta; order Diptera; family Stratiomyidae; genus Nemotelus; species Nemotelus nigrinus. The sequence goes on from OX376372.1 coordinate 65,023,694, forward strand.
AGGGTGGGGACTAAGGCAGTTTTGTTGCTGGGTGCAACTAAAGTCATGAGAAACGCTGTTATGGTCAATGAACAATTTCCGAGTACTGTTGGCTGTTGGCAGTTAAATCTGCTGGAGATAGTGAAGATACGAGGAATGAGTCAGCTCCATTCGCTCCCAGCACACCCTTGATCTTTGTTTCGAGCGTTCTCGGTGTTTTGGTCACCAAGCTTGACCTGGAAAAATTTCAGAAGCCCGTTTGTGGCCAGATAGGCGAGTATGTTATGGCAAACGTACCAGCCAGACCGTTAACTAGTGCTACCTCTAAAGCCGCTCCCTTTTCAGGCATTCAATCTTTGTCCTTCAACTATTACGGAACTATAAAAACGGAAAAAAATGGACAATAACCGTGCAGATTATGCTTATAAATGGTAGAAGTCGGTTGCGCAAAAGGATCGAAAGAATCAGTCAGATATCAAAAAAGTCTGAACTAATCCCAACTGCTTCAGGTTCAATTCGGCCTTTTAACAAACTGGCCACAAAAGCCTCACCTGAGATAGAAGCCAGGATGACGGAAGCTGGCTGATAATATGGTGGGCTTTGTTCAGTCTACTGTAAGTTGCAAAAAACCAACAAGTGTTCTCCGTCTATGACGCGGGTTGATGCAGAGGAGTCAGGCTGGTAGCGTGTGAATGTCAGCGCTCAACATTAGGAACTGAAGGTGGTATCGACGGATGAGACCGACAGTAAGCACAGATGCAAAGTACCGCTTTGTGACAAAAATTGATGTCTGTTGAAAACCGATAGAAAGTTCTTTTAGTTTTGTATATAGAGACGATACAATACAGCTCTACAAAGCCTGAAAAGATATAATTGAGTACGGGATTGAGAAATTTCCGCTGCGTTTATACAGATATGGTAGGGTTAAAGGTTCTGATCGAAGAACTATGAAGCTAGAGCAGATATCAAGCAAGGAGTCGTTCACTATTTCGGGGGGTGCATCTGAGCGTGAATTAAATGTAGAGGCCCTCTCGGCTGATGGAGTGTCGGGGATACCTTAGATTGGGGCCTACTTGGATTGGGGCCGAGGAGGATCTCTACTCGACTCAGCAAAATTCCAAAGTAGCAACAGTTGCCTTGCTTCTCCGCTTGTCAAAGACAGGGGAGCAGTTAATATTATTCTAAGAACCATGGGTTGTAGACAACCGAGTTCGCGGACTACGCACTAATTTATATACCTACCTATCGCAAATGTGGGCAACGAAGCGATATTTCTGATCTCAACTCGGAGTGAGGTTCTTGACGTTATCTTAGCCAGTGAGCGGGACACCTATCTCTTAAATGAATGGAAGGCCAGAATTGTTGCCAGGATCTGGATCAAGCAATTAACACTCTTGCTAGCACTGAGGAATCACAGCTATTCGACAACGAAAATACCAAATATCCCAAATCGAATGCTCAGGTCAATCCTTTTGGCTCATCAATTTATATTTGATTCCAATTCAAGTCTTCTAAATGGTACTTTACGCATGCAGGCTCAAAATTTTTTAAATCGAAAGCATAGATAGCAAAGAAAGAAAGCATAGAGAGCAAAGATTATAATGAGAACTGTATGGAAATAACTTTCGTTCAAACATTTTGTTAAATTAAAATAGTTTATAGCTATTATAGTATCCTTACTTTAGGTGGAAAATATTGAGGCCTGAACTTTAATAAACGAATCAAATTTTTTAATGGTGCATAAAATACATACGAGGTTGAAAAATTTCGACCAGGGTTCACATGGAGTACTGTTGCGAAAATATAGACAAAGGAAAATAAGTATTAAAGAAAATAAGTATTAAAGCCTGTTACGACAGTTGCGGCACAGCGGTCGATCTTATGAGCGTAGGATAATCTGCTGCGCTTGAGAAAGCCTGCGGATCTGTACGTGGTAGGATATGCTGATGACATCGCGGCTGTAATCGCTGCCAGATCTGCCGATTTCGTCTTAGTCTAAACTAAGTCAAGAAGGAGGATGGAACGGATGATGACTATGCACAAAGTGGAGGATACCAACTGTCATACCTACGACAGCCGGTTCCGGCGAGATCCAGACCTGTAAGTCGGTCAGGCATCTGCGAGTTATCCTGGACACCAACCAGAGCTCTAGTAGTCGTCACTTCACGGAGTAAAGTCGGCGAATCGGGAGCCAGCGAAACCAGACAAAGGCTGCTGAGAGCATCTATCATTTCCGTCTTACAATACACAGGAAAAATGTTTCCGAGAATCAAAGAAAATATTTACTTGTTTACGAAATGTGAAATCTTCCACAAATCAAATAAACTTTTATTTGGTGGCAGTAATTTGTATAATTATTGTGTAAAACTGTTTACTTTAACATATTTGAAGCAAGTAGTTTTCCGCAAATTTAGTAAATTATGTCTACGAAATAAATTATATTTACAACGCGAACATGTTTTTACATGTTTCGAAATCAACCACGCTTCAATATTCGACGAAAAAAGGATAGTTTTTATGACTTCTGTTAACATTTGCTTTACACAAACGAGAGATCGGTAGCATAGCAAAAAAGAATAATGGAATAATTGATATCGGCTTCTTCCATATGTGTCTCCTTAACGCCATAGCTAAGCATTCGCTTCAAAAGCTTCGGAATTGTCAAAAAAAAATTACTTATTGCAAGTTCAATATTTATCTGAGCTCAAACTATATTGCTTTCGCAAAACATTTTTTTACTTGTGTTTATTTTTTCACTCCCTTCAAAGTCAGTCGGGCTTTCGATATGAAGGGAGGGAGAGTTTTTGCGTGCTAACGACCTGAGATGTTCTCAAGCGGTCTCCCATCTAAGTGGTAACCGCGCCCAACACTACTTAACTTCGATGATCGTACGAGAACCGATTGATGCCAGATTTATGGCAACATTTCCTTGAAATTATACCAAATTTTACTCAGACTAAGTTCAATACCAATTCTTTGAAATGAATAAAAAGCTTTCTTTCGACTGAGTAAATATTTCTTTGGCGCAGAATCATTACCAATTTTCTTTGATTATGTGTTCATTTTTCCTCAAAAAATAGAAGTATTTTTCTGAGTGTATATGGTACCGAAACTTGAGAAGATGCAGTCCGAACTAAGAAGTTCCGGAAGTGCATTGCTGGTATCCAGCGCATGGGTGCTCTGCGAACCACCTTAGAAGAGGCCATGGTGGTAGTATCGGGAACAATCCCGATATATCTACTAGCGCGAGAACACAACGAAGAGTGTCTCGGTCTGGTCATGTCACGATCGGTCTGGAAATGCTGCGAAACAAGAACTGGCGCGAAGCAGCAGCACACGTTGAAAAAGTAGCACGCATAAAGCGGGAGAAAGGTTTCTTTATTGACCCAAGATCTGCGGTAGTTTTTGAAGTCCGTTGGCACTAATAGATGAGTCAGCACGACCGGGTTGAAGTGATGCTTAGGTGCTCTTTTAGTGATTGAAACCTCACAGATCACGGGGTCTGATAAGTGACCCACGGTGCGATAAGTTACCCGGGGATCTGGTAAGCAAATTTTTCTTTATCCATCTACTCTAGGAGGAAAAGTTGTAACTGCAGCACAGATATTTACCACAGAAAGAACCTCTCATTTCACAATGCTCATATGCTATTTCGATTTCGTGCCTGATGAATGCTTTTAGGTACCTACAAATTAAAACCGAGGTTTATTGCACCCAAAAGATAAATTAAAATTTTTTCATCTGTCAATTTATGGACGCAGAATATACTTGTCATCTACTAACCAAAATATTTATAACTTCTCATAAAATATAAAAAATAAATCTCAAATTTTACTCGAAATTTTACTATTTTTACTCGAGACAATGTTAGAGGCAGAAAGGCAGCAATCAGTGGATAAAATTATATAATTCTTTAAAACTGTTATTTTTCTAATTCCGATTAGAGCTAAATACTGTTTATAAGCAAAACACTCGTTAAGCCAATTTATGTCATTCGAAGACCATTTCAAACGGGAGTATTATTATGTATTACAACCGATTGCTTTATTTTTAGTAATTCAGATATTTAGAAAACCCATTATTGAATCACCCAAGCGCCATGTTTAATCCTAAAAATACACATTTGCCATTTTGGCATTCTGTTTTTTTACAACTATCAATTTTCTCACACTATCCAAATGTAAAACAGTTGTTTGAACTTATTTACATATTCTATGCGTGTTTTATTTCACATAAAAGAAACTGATTAAGTCAATGCTACCATAAAGGCTTCCATTAAAGACTAGACTTCAATTAACCTAAAAAAAAACATATTCACGAGAGCACGAGTTTTAAACATCAATCACAGTCGTTTTTGCAACTAGGTGTGTCGTTTGTTATCATCACAATTACTACCAAATATGAAAAAAAATCAATTCTTAACCATACACCTACTACATTACTTTTTAAAAGCCGTCTTGGCAGCAACAACAATCGCCAATAAACATCCAAAGTCAACAGTAGGTATTGTTTTTGCTCTTGACATTTTCTACTGCCGTTGCACTCTACCACGCATTCAAATGCAATGCGATGCAATTTATTTATTTATTTCAACCAAGCACGATCATTTCGACGACTGCATTAGCGAATCGATCGCGTCACACAATCACCGTTCCATTGCAAAGTAGATAATAGTTTTAATTAAATTAGCATATTGATTCGATTGCACTGTTATAAATCCATGACATGTTTATTACAGCTTCAGCAATATTGTCTTCACACATATGATTTACACAGACTTCCATATATGATCGCCTTTCATATGCATGGATATAGAGAGCAACCAGAACTAAATCAAAAATAAAGCTAAGAGAAAAATGCAAATGACTCAAAAGTGGTCAAGGCAATTTAGTTCTTGAAAAGGTTCTTCGATGGATCGCCCCGTTTCAACAGCGACTAACGGCTATAAGAACCCACCTTTGTTTATTCAAGATCGTGTTTACTTGTCTAGAATTTTTATGGGCTTTTCAAAAAGTTCACGTCGATCGTGCCGATCGAGCGCAATAATTGTCAGCGTATAAGAATGTGTGTGATGTCCTTGCGAATTGGCTTGATGATGAATAATTGGCATCTTATGTAAATTCTTTTTTCGAATGGACTGAGAGTGGTTCTTAGAACGGACGTACGTTCTTTGGTTCTTGTGTTGGCCGATGGAATCAGAATGCTTAAAGTAGTTGTTTCAGTTTCGTCGTGCTGAAGGTCATCAAGTCGCGTGAAAACTAATGTCCACTTATTATCTGAGGCGAAAAAATATTGCCGTTTATAATGCTTATTATTTCAATCGGTTTGCCTTTATTTGAATAATCGAATCTAGTTTGTTTTTATGGAAAATCACTGACGCCAGATTGATTGAATTAATGACAAATTAGTACTTAATGCTGTAGGGGGTAAAATGATTTAGCCGCAAGCACCTGTAGATCAGGATTTGTCGAGAAGTTGATCTAAATAATACAACGAGGAATGCTTACGTTATAAATGAAGTTATTTCATGTAGGTGACTTGTGCTAATGAGTTTTGTTTGTAAATAATATACAGCTATAAAATCATTTAAGCTCTTATTTATCTCACACATTGAGCAGATGTGCATAACTACCTAAATATGACTTGAAAAAACCATAAATATAGCATAAAAAGTAATTAACCCCAACCTAATTCTCATGTCGCCATTATAGTGGATGCTAAGGCCAAGGCTTCTCGAAATAATGTTAATATATTATTTTCGAAGCCAACGCTTTTTTAGTTATAACATTAAGCAAACTAAATGCTGAGTAATTGCATCCATAAAACAACCACACCTCCATACGGCGCAGATACATCTTCAGCCATATGCATCAGAAGAGTTTCGAAACTTCGGCAAGACGATGAAATATTGCAGCCTTCAAAGTTGAAGGCGTGAAATCACTCGAGAAAAACAAAGCTTTTTATACACTCATTTCTATTAATAAATTCACACTTGAATTAATTTGATATCTTTCATTATCATGGTCAGTGACTTCGAGATCTAGAAGAAGAAAAAACCAATTGAAAAAATTATGGTTCGCAGAATGTTGAATTCAAATGTTTTGGAATGTGGTTTTAAAGCAAGTGTTTCTCTGCAGCACAATTTTTTTTTAGTAATTAAGCATCTTCCTTAAATGAATATTTTTTCGATACACAAGTTCAATTATTAATTGGTTAATGCCGGATTAAACGTGATCGAAATGCTTTTTTATATGTACTAGCTAATTTAGATGCGAAACTTGTCAATCTTACTTTGGATATTTTGGTTGGGAAACAAACTAATTTACTATCAGAGATATAAAAACTACAAAACAGAATATAAAATTACTTTAGTACGGCCTATGGATAAGCATGCAGTTTACGCCTGAATGACAAATTTTGTAGTAAAAGGCATGGTTGGTTTGTAGTTGGAATGGACAAATTTCCCTTTACAATCACTGGAGTTTATTTCCACGGGACGGAAGTGAATTTCTCAAGTGCAAGATATTTGATATGTTGAACGAATCGGTACTTGCTTTTTATTTATTTATCTACTTATTTCACCAACCAAGGTGGACATGTATAGAAGAATAAAAATAGTACATACATAAAAATACGAAACAAACTTAAAAAATCTATAGATGAATACAAAACAAATTAATAACGCATAAATAAATTAGTTACAAATAGATAGCAAATAAAGTAATAAATAAATGAAAAATAACTAAATGAATAACATTTAAATACCAAATTTACAAAATGTTTACAAATTAAATATGCAATGCATATAGGTATATTAGTATGGTGGGGGAAGGAGGAGACTATGATGAGAGAGCCTCGATAGTGTTATGTTCTCACTCATGCTATTGAATAACCTTTTAGAAGGCACTTTGTGAAATTTTCCCTTGAATACAGAAAACGACAGCATTTGTCGTTGAAAACAAAGGTACTTGATTATTGTGGCCTTTTCTTTTGCCCTATTAAAAAAAATAGCTCGACCCAACGAGAGAAGGTGGTGAGAGACAGGAGCCGAAGAGAAGAAAGATAATAGGAGATGCGACGATACGAGCGGCGAGAGAAGATATGGAAGAGGAAGCGAGGATAAAAGATAAGAGAGGAAGGGAGATGAGAGTGAATAGGAAAAGAGAGAGGAAAAGAGCGACAACGGGAGAGTTACTTGGAGAATGGAGAGGGGGAAGATAGAAATCGCAAGATGATAGTAGAGAATAGAACAGGAGATCAGACATGATAAGATAAGAGAAACAATAGAGCTAAGGAAAGACAGGAGAAATAATAGTGGACAGTAAAGACTACTAGTGTACAAAGTTTAAAATATTTACAAACTTTTTTGAAAACAGAATCCACTTGAAAACAGACATGATGACTGGACGTGGTTTTAACACTGATTGTGATTATGAATGATTATTAATTGTTACACAAATTTCGGAAAAAGTAGCCAGTAATTCAACATTGAAGTGTATAAATTTTTTTGGTGCCAAAGAAGTATTTGACTGTATTGTATGGAACGCCCCACATTATTGTATTATTTTGAGATTTATTCGAGACTTTCTCGTTATTCTAGAATGACGATGATGAGCTCAGCAGTGCAGATGTAAATCGATAGCAATCAGATTGTTACATTTGAGCCGAAAATCGTTCTTGGAACAGGTCATTAGGAAATTGGCCGCATAAAGATTGTAGACATACTGCTTTACAAATACACAAGGAATTGGGCTTGTTTGGAGCTAACGTTTTCTGCACTTTTAATCCTTTTCTCGGGGTGTTTCAACTCATTGCATATCGAAAATTAGGTTAGTTTCATTAAGCTTGTGGTTTTGTTTTTCAGGTGTTCCATGATACTTTTAGAATAGCAGTAAAATAATTTCAAATAAATAATCTCAGTCTTGTCTCGTGTGTATAAGTATGTCTATTTGCTCAACCCTTAGTTCTCTATGTATGTCGATGTTCCTAATGTGGCAATATCTCCTACGAATTTTCCTAAGAGCACTGTTTGGACAAATTTGAAATTGATTTCTGATTATTTTGCATCTCTGGTAAAATGCAATGCTACCGTGCATGAGCATAGGTTTGAGTATTTGTTTGCAGAGTAGAATCTTGTTGATAATATTTAGCTTGATCGGTCTAGTCATCTGTACGTTATTCAACGTTGATCTTTTGATTTTGTACGTGTTTTCAATGATAGTCTATAGTCGATCGTTAGTTTAAGGCATATTTCTGACAGTTGCCAATGCATTGTTCCATTGCCTAACGTTAGTTTCGGTGCTTGTTGAGCAAGTTTTTTCGTGATGAAGATTACGTGTTTCTTCTCAGCTTTCATTTTGAAGAGTTTTCCAATAGTACATCTACAAAGTATTGAAAACTGGAAAACCTAGCATCTGCTTGCTTGGAAATGTTGAAAATGCACGTGTTGTCGGCGTACAGCGATATCTTTGTATTGAGTATATTTGGTAAATATACAGTTTATTTAATAATAGTTTATTGCCAAATTCAAAATTACAATTCACAAATAAATTAAAAAATTTAACCTTCTCACAATGAGCATATGCTATGGGCAGACTCCACTTCCACCAATACTACACAGTATTGATAAGAGTGGTGAATTTTACGCCAATACAGCTTCTATTGGCTGCAGTTTGGAGAGGCGGTTATTTATTCTCATACAAAAAGCTGCTTTGGCCTGGAGAAATAATGCTATGAGTAGAATCAGCGATAGCGGAGTTCGGCATGCATACATTTTGAAAGTTAATCCTGCATCCCAGACTTTATCAAATACCTTAGATATAAAAAACATGACTGAATCTGTTGATTTGCTAAGGCTGCACTTTGCACTAAGGTATTGCATCACTCTTGTTAGTTGGAGCTCAGTGGACTGTAATAGTTAGAAACCAAACTCTAACTTCGAGATAATGGACTTGTATGGACAAGTAATTTGGCAATTAATGAAGCACAGATGATTTCCGCTTGTTGAACATCTTCAAAATCAGCGAGTTTGATTTGAGAGTCTTTTGTTGACGTTGTTGTGTGGAGCTGTTCCAACTGCCTCATCCTCGCTGTTTTCATCCTCCGGAATGCAGTTTCCTTTAAATGCAGCTTCAGCACCTCTTTCCGCGTTGTCAAATTTAAGCCTTTGTGGGCCATTATTGACGGCATTTTCACTGTGTTCTTTCTACGTCAGCACTTTGTCATGCGGCAGTAATATCCATTTTCAAGCCCCATGCGGTGTAGGAAGTCTTCACACTTCTGACTGCTGAACAGCGCAACCCTAAAACAGATGATGTTTTTGAATCACCCGTACTCCTAGGTCTTCTTTGAAGTTCATCCCTTCTCCTTGAGGGCTCTTTTATAAATTTTGGGGTTACGTAAGGATTATGTAGGAAATTGAGTCGTATTTTACTCTTTTGTCTGTTTGGTTTATTTCTACGTGAGCTGATTGAAGGTAGCAGGTAGTTTCAATCGTTTTTTGGGAATATTCATATTCATATTCAAGGCTTGCCAATTCGTTCATTTGTCATTCGGATTAGTTCGCAAATGTAGATGTCTTTATGACGAAGAGTACCGGCTTGTGGTCGGATGAGAGTTCATCAAGGACAGGTAATCGTACATTGCGATGGAACTTAATCGACAGGCTTGAACCCAGGATATAATTATGAACTCTCAATATGTATTAATTCGTCGGGGAGATGCAAATTTATACACTTTTTCATGATTCCAGCACGGCTGCATCTCAAATTTCTTCGGTGTCAATGATAGGTGTTTAGGTATCTAGCTAAGAATGCAGGACCTTCGAGTTCGAGTTGTTTTCCAAGGCCTCGACTGAAGTTCAAGAACAATTTCACCGTTTTTTTCTGCTGCACCTTGATTCACAATGGCCAAGTATACACTAAATCTCTGTATAAAGCTAAACTTTTTGGTGTCATTTTTACTGCAATCTCCTGCTTTTCTTTTTCATCGTAGGCTTCTGGGTCATAATTTGAGACCACTGCATTTTCAAAAATGGGTAGTTTTTAAGGTACTAGCTAACCTCGACATGTTTAAGCTTGCTGAGTCTGGTGGAATTTCGTTCCTAGTTTTAAAATTTTGCGCTGGTTTTATCTCGGGGCAAATTCTTCCATGTATCTTAATCAAAATGAGTTTTTCATCTTCTTGAATGAGACTGGCGATCTTTCTAACCACAGATTTGTGTTTACTTTTAAACTGTCCAAAGCTATACAAAACCAACGCAAGGTGCCAGAGGTAATGTTTTATATACTTATGGCGCTACGTACATAGTTGATTTTTGGGTTGTGATAAATTACAGCACCTGACACAGTAAACAAAGCGACAAATTAATAGGACAAAGTGCTATGTATAACAGCCTACAGAGTCTAGCATTGTGACCCGCAACGCCAAGTATTATAGCTTTGATGAAATGCAAAGTAAAAATTAAACTATCCCGCTGTAACCAATTTCTATTTTCATAGTCTAAATTTGTACTTTATTATAAATAAGTACCGTCTGAGCCTGGATTCCCAGACTTCAATAGTCGATGCTCTACTCGCTTGGTTACACGAGCTTTATCGAATTGCAATGCTATATAGCTTACTATAATAATATGTACCAAAACTATGCGCATAGGTGTTAAGACCATGTACATGGGAATCTAGACTGTGTTTATAGCAGAAAATTCCATAATTAAGGAAATTTTCACTATGAAATAGGAACCAGTTTTTCATATAAGACTATGGCGTTGGAAGCTATATTGCTAATAGCTAAGCTATGTACATAGAGTATGCGACGAAACCTGCTACGCTATGCTACATTTATGTTAGGAGAGCTTTCGGTTTAGTCTGGACCTTTGATCTCCTAGGCAAACTTGTTGAATTTGGTCTGGATCTTTATCTCCTGAAGTGAATTGAAAGCTTGCTTTCTTATTGATCGCTCAGTCTGAGATTTCCGGATTGATTATATTGTTTCTCTTGCGATTAATGCTCGTGTTCCGGAAGGTTTTGTCCTCACTCCGTTTCGTTTCTTTTCCTTATTGTTTTGCACGCTAAAGAAATGATCAAAGTCGAAACCATTGCTAGAGCTGTTGAGCATTATTAGAAACCAGAACGAAGTGTTATGACTAATTGAACTGAAATAGTTCTAACATTGAATATGTGGATATGTATAAGAAATTGAGTTTTAACAAAGAAAGCTTTTTTAAACCCATCAATTGCATATTCTAGCACTTCTTTTTATACATTGAGCAAAAAGTCATTTTTATATATGACTTGAAAAAGTCGTTTTTATATATGACTTTTTGCTGACGTCAGTACATTTGGCTTTGGGTACTCGTTCGACTTTGTCCCTGACTCCCATGGAAACAATACAGATTTCAACGTAACCGCATGTTCAGGTCAATTAATAATGGCATATCATAGATTTACGCTTGGGTCAGAGGTAACGGAGGTATGTTTCATGGATCTAAGATTCAATGTTGTCTCTCATCATCAAAACTGGATGAAGTAGTTAGTCCTAACATCCCCTCTCTTAGTACTATTTGAATCAACATATCCAGCAGATTAAGTTAGACGAATACAATTGCAATAAGTGCGATGAAGTACCTGGGCTTCTAAGAGTATTTTAAGAAATACTTTCCTCTATTTGTCCTGGTGCAGAGCTATAAATCTTACATCAGGCCATATTTGGAAGTTGGCCACGTTAGACAGAGTCATAAGAGCGCCGTTAAACTTATTTACGATGAAGCCAATCGCTTCTCAACCTAAATCATTTAAGCAAAGGAGGAACTAAGTAAATAGTGCGGTAAATACTCATAACTTAATAGCTCAAAAATTAAGAAAACGCTCGTTCTCCGGCTTTTTGCAACAAAAAGACGCAGCTGCTTTGCCCAATAAGCTCATTTTTTTTGGAAATCGTTCGGACTAGAAGGCTCATATTTGGATTGAAGATCATGATCCTGTTCGAAAGTTTTCATAAATCCCAACTAAAAAAACAAGAAAAGTTGACTTCATCAAACTTGGTGAACAAAACAAAAAACAAAAGAAAGACACAAAATGAATGTGAAGAATCCAAATAGCATTCTCCTCAAAAAGTTTGCATTTGATGAAGTCAATTAAAATACTTTTTTCGATGTGGGGAAAAAAGTAGTTGTTGCCTTATGTTTGAAGGCTTCGACCTAGAGACTACAAACATAGTTTAACTTCATGCTATAAACCTCCACAGCGAAAAGTGAATCATCCATGAAATTTCCACAATGCAGATGCTTGAGTTTTTAAATAGAACTGGCTCAGATGGCTCAGATCAAATGTTTCGAATCGCGTCTAACAGTTTACTGTTGCATGGGCTAAGAATTTTTATTTAAACTTTATTCAAACATTCGTGTAGTTAGTGGTACGTTCATAGAGTTTTATGTCGGATGTACGATGTCAGTTATGGATAATTTTGTATAAGGATTCGATTAGAGAGTTTAATGTAATAAAGAAATATAAAATAAAAAATAAAAAAATAAGATAATTTTATGTGATATGCAATAGGTATTGAATTTACACTACTATATACCTGTCATATTCTAGAGCATGATCAAATGCATGATCCTAATCATACTTGCTATTTTTCAGATACCAGTTGATTCCCATTATAGTCTATTACTCGTTAGCTATGCATTATTTTCTACTAAGGAAATAAAAATCCGAAGAGGACTTTACAGGCAGAAAATACAGGCAGAAAAATGATGACCTTCAGCTTCCTCATTACAACTTTCCATTGCAACACAAAACCATCATATCTTACGAAACCTATCAAAGTATCTTTTAACGATTCTCATGTTCACGAAAATAATGTTGTCTGGTTCTTCTGGTTTTTTCATCATCGCTTCCAAGCAGATTGTCTTATAGTTTATGGTTAATGATTCGCCATCAAATGAAATGTTGCGATCAGTAACATGAAGAAAATCAACAGCTCAGCTCGTAGATGCGGTGAATTTGAAAGATGATGTGCTCTGTTGCATTAAGTATCTACTTGGATGGCGCCGCGTCGAGAAAATGACAAAAATTATGATAAAGTTGTCAGATATTGGTGAATTCATCAAAGTAACACGATGAAAACGCAGCAACGATGCTCCGTAATTGAAGCACCAACTTCGTATTGGAATTGCGAAATTTTTCACAGATGTATTTCTCAGTGTTCGCCGTCACCGTCGTTGCATTGATTAGCGACGGCAATTATGATGGTTTTGAAAACTCAGTTGCTTCAATTAAAAATGAGCACCTTTCGAAATGAGTCGATGATTTAGTGAATATTCGTGGTAGTTTGGTAAAGAATGTTGCTACTGATGCCGCTGCTTCTGTATTGACCTTTTATTGGGAAAGTATGCAGTTTTGTTGCGTGAATTCAAAATAATTAATAGCACACTTGGGCTCCAAAGGTGAGCTGCATTATGAGGAGAGAATAAAGTGGTAGTTATGTATTTTATGGCGGCATGTAGTAGCTGATATTATGATCGAAGTGATTTTGCAGGTTTGGTTTGACTTATCGCCTTGAAACTAGCTTGTAAGTTTGGTGGGTATCTTTGCTAATTCACAATACTGCTAAGGCCACAAGAAAATGTAATTTTCAAATGAATGAAATTCCTTGGTTAAAAGATTAAACCGAGAAAGTTTTAAGGGTGGAAAATTTCAATGAAAATATTTTTTTGCATTAAATATACTAATTTAATACTGTTTCTTCATTAAATATACTAATTTAATAATGTTTCTGTTCTTCGAAGCTAGTTTAGCTCGTTTGATATCTCAAACCTGAGAATTAAGTATAAACATTAATTGATACTGAAATATAATCGGGCCATTTAATGCTTTCGTTGGCTTCAGCGTCATTAAATGGCTTCGATGGCATATTAAAGATAAGTTAATGTATGCACATTTTTAGTAGGAGTAATAATCGAAGATCTTATATGAATAAATTATATTAATTTTCTTTCAGTCGATTAGTCTGTTAACAGATTTTTTCACAAACTACCTGCAATCTTTCTATATCTCTTAAGAATTAACATTTGACATATATTTCAAGCTGTTTCCTGATCTAACTACTGACTCCATTAGCATTTTTCTACAGTATCATTACTTACGAGTAGCAACATACTACCTACCATTAATTAACCTTTTTTTACAAAAACTGGTTTTCTGATTGATTGAGACTAGCTCTTTATTTTGATCGGATAAGGCATTGCGAAATGGTTCTAGAACGTCAACAGCAAGTCCAAGTGTAAATAATGCCATTCGAATATGTCTCGAAGAATAATTATTAAAGAGCTGTGTCAACAGAACGGTGGTGTATAGAATTTAAGTGGCTTGACGATGAATGTCAGCATGTTTTAGCTGATTCATTTTAAAAGAATAGTAGTAACCTTGACCATATTTGGGATATGAACTCACTGTGGTATTTATTATTCATAGGAAGCTTTAGGTAATTTTTCAACTTTGCATAGCGAATGGGTGTAGTATTGTGCCACACTATTACTATGCTATTTGTATGTTAAGTTGCTCGAAAAAGTATCACATGTCATCAAGGCAATCAAATTGAAGCTTCAATGTCCTGGTAAAATATGCAGTCCAGCAAAACTGACAAAGCAGCTAAAGTTCGATCTTTTCACATTTTTCTAAAAAGATTTTTCTTTGCACTGGTTCCATAAAAACTAATTTCAGGCTCAAAAAGTGTATAAGTATCTTTGCTGGCCAATCGAGAAACTTAAAGTTGTCACAGTAGCGACAAAGAGAAAGAGCTTTTTAAGAAACTTTCCTTAATCCTGCACTTAGTCAGCGTTGCCTGATTGGGATATTTTCCTCTAAATTGGAGGGAATGTTGCCCGTCCACAATTTCGCAAACACCATTTCCAGCCAACAGATAGGGACATAACAAAGATGCAAATGCTCACCAATGGTATGGGGAAGCACCAACATAAGCGAAAAAGGCAGGTGCTTACTAGAACTTTTTATTTTAACCAACCTCAATATTCTCATTACAGGTAATAAGAAAACATTCATTACCCGTTACAGAGCTGAGCTAATTGTCAATATCCTGGCTATTCCAGATATAATGGAAGGTGGCCACAGATGGCAGATGTCTGATCTGCCGTCGCTTCCGCACCACGAATGATTACGCTACAATATTGATAGTATTGAAATCTGACCCAAAAAAGTGCGGAGTCCGAGAACAGCATAATGCGAAGTTTACTCTGGAAATCAAAAATTCACCTCAAGGAAACTAGACAACATGGATTTGACAAACCGAGGACGCATTAACGAGCAGGTGAAGTGTTTAACAGAAATCTTAATGTCAGATTTCAAAAATGTGTGCCCAGAAAATCCCGTAGGGAAAAACGATATCTTACGGTGGAACGGCGAACTTACGGAGGCTATAGCTCGCACAGACAGAGCGTTTAATAACGCAAAATGGTCGGAATATGCTGAAGACTGGGATTGATGTAACCAGGAGTAATTGACAAAATTAGGTTGGTCGTTGTAGAGCGGCCCTTGATGTAAAAAAAAAGGTTGTAGAGAGGGATAAACTCTATTATAGAGAATCCGTTCAAAGATTTTACTGAAACAGCAGGGAGTGATATAGGACGATAGTTGGAAACGGCAGATGGATCACCACATTTGAAGATTGGGAAGATATTGGCGTATTTCTATAAAGAAGGGAGTATACTAGATACAAGGCTAATATTGATTAGCTAAAGGAACACAGAGAGTGGATGAGAGGGATTTCACAAGGATATTGGTGATACCGTCAGGACCGAAATTCGCATTATTTATTTATTTATTTATTTAATTCAAAGATTCATCACAACAGAATACAAATTCCAATTATGGCAATGAAATAAGAAATGGATAAAAAAAACAAAGATTGATGTATACAAAAAGAAAAACATAATTCAATAAACTAATGACCCAACGCTCAGGTCTAGAATAAATACTTTTAAATACCTTTTAAAGGTAAAGAACGATTGTGGCAGAGTTCCAAGCCCCAATTCATTATGACGTCTAGGGATTCTGACGAAAGGAGAAAAGAAGTATACATTTGTACGAGCGAACGGAACAGTGAAAACTTCCTGAGACCTGTTGCCCCGTAACGAGCTGCGAGGTCGGAATGCATCGGTGAAGCCTGATATTATACCTCGCTGCGATTTGAACAGGAAGCACTCGTCAAGCAACAGCCGGCGTGACTCCAAGGTCGGAATTTTAAGGAAGGACAAACGGGAAACATACGGAGTGTAAGGGATATTATATTTAAAAAATAAAGAGCGTGTGAACCTACGCTGCACACACTCGATGGTCTCAGAAAGGTATAGGAAACGTGGAGACCACACTTGACAAGCATATTCGAGGACACAACGGACTAACATTAAAAACAGACGAACACATGTACGGATGTCAACCAATTTAGAGGCAGAGCGAAGTACCAATCCAGAGACTCGGGAGGCTTTAGCGGTGACTTCCGCAATATGAAAATTAAATCTTAATTTAGGGTCAAAAGTCACAACCAAGTCTCTAAATTGATTAACGGACGACAAATAGTTAGTGGAAATTGAATAAGAAAAAGAAATAGGAGATGATTTGAGGGAAAAGGTCATATGTTTACATTTGCTAACATTTAAGAACAAAGAATTGCGGTTACACCAATTAAGAAGAGCACACAAATCATTCTGGAGAATAATACAGTCATCAGCTGACCTGATAACTCGGAACAATTTTAGATCGTCAGCGTACAGTAGACAAGGGGAATCAATAATGGAAGGAAGGTCATTAATAAAAATTAGGAATAGTAAAGGACCAAGGATAGACCCTTGTGGAACACCAGAAGAGGGATGAAAAGGAGAAGAGGAGAGTTTGTTAATAGTAACTTTGCACTCACGGTTACTGAGGTAGGACGAAAACCAAGAAAGGATTGGCCCGAAACAACCGAACTGTGAAACTTTACTGAGTAATATACTATGGTCGACAGTATCAAAGGCTTTAGAAAAGTCTGTGTACACTACCTCCACTTGTTCCTGACGATCTAAGGCAAGAGCAACTGTGTTTGAGAAAAGAATAAGGTTAGTCAAAGTAGACTTACCCCTCACGAACCCATGCTGTTCTGGAGCTAGAATAGGATGAATGATAGGATACATTCTAGAGAAGACAATTTGTTCAAGGATTTTACTAAAACAGGGGAGAAGAGAAATAGGCCGATAATTTGAGACGGAGGAAACATCGCCAGTTTTGAAAATAGGGTAAATATTAGAAATTTTCCAGGCGGAAGGAAAAATACCGGATGATAGGCTTACATTGAAAAGGATAGAGAGGGGAACGCACAATGAAGAAGACATAGACCACGCAAAAAATTGGGAATACAATCAGAACCCCCACCGGAATTCCGATCAAGGCTGAGCAATAAATTCTCAACTTCGATCGGATTAGTTTGGATTAGAGAAAGAGAAGGAGGAGTGGAAGGAAAAATCAGGGGATGTACAAGAGAGGTAGAACTTTTAAAGGAGGAAGAAAAAAAGCTAGCGAAAAACTCACATACTTCTTGTGGAGACGAGGAGGTAGAGTCATTGAAAGTTACTTGGTTAGGGATGGAAGAATTTTTCTTCAAGGATTGAATGTAAGACCAAAAAGGTTTAGTATGGGAAGAAGAAATAGAAGACTCCAGACTATCGAAATAATCTTGCATTGCCTGCTTCATTTCGATTTTAGCGGAGGATCGCAGGGACCGAAACACGGCAAGATCCGAGGCAGAATCTAAGGTATGCATAAGAGTTTTGACTTCCAAAGAATTGGTACTAAACAACGATAAGGCAGGAGAGGTAGGGAGAAAACAGAAGATGTCAAGGTATTTAATGCATTTTTTTCAAAGGAGGAGGAAAAAAGAGCAAATAACCTGAAGATTCGAAGATAAAGATCGAGAAGATTCGAAGATCAAGATGCATAGAATCATGATTTGAGTAATTGGGCTTGAGGGAACGGATTACAGTAGATTGAAGAATCGATGCTCAAACAGAGAGGTGTTTGAAGGATAGCATATAGAGGTTATTGGAGTCCCACTCTACAGTATTCACCAAAAATTAGGAGGGGTTGAAGGAAATCGAGAGAGAATGAAACTAGAAAGCTCAGCGAAAAAACGTTCGTACGTAGCGGCATACGAGTTACAAGGAACGTAAATACAACAAATCGGAAGTTGTAGAAAGGATAACACGCACAGCAATACACTCGATAAGAGGAGAAGAAACGAACTCGACACAGAGTGCTCCACGAAGAATGTTATGGATGGCGATTAAAAGAAAACTGCCATCGGCTTTGCAAGAAGCAACGCAATCACGATCTCTACGGAAAAACTAAGTGACACTGTGGGAATTCTCAATACCGAATATTATCGGTAAGACATGTTTCCGTGAAACAAGTAATATTATGAATATCAAAAGTAAAGACAAGCAGGACATTTTAGTAATAAATACAAAGTGAAGAACATCTAGTAGTTAGGCATATACTATTTGTTTGACGCTGCTCTGAAATTTTTTACGTTGGCGTAGTCTAAACGCAGGCCAAAACTCAGACGCAAGTATGATGTCTAAACCAGCAGATGCATCGATTTTTAAAGAGGCAACAGCTCTATCCGGCAAGTTGCCAGGTGCGAGTTTAACGCATGATAAAATGCTAGGGGAAAAGCCAAGCCTAGACGTAATATATCTCAAGATTTCCTCTGCAATGACTCCACAAGTTACGCGACTTATAAAATTTGGAGAGGTGGCAGAGCAACAGGTATTGGTAGTGCGTCGCGAAGCGCAAATACCTGTTTATCTGAAACGATGACAGAGCTAGACCTATCATCAGAATGCACCTGTATTTTAGGTGCATGAAAATTAACGGCGCGATGCTGCTTTTGTTGTTTACGTTGAGCCTGACGTTTAGTTTGAGGTTAAAGTTGTGCATATCTATTCAGTGAGTTATTTAATGAAGATCCCAATGTGGCACTGACAATTGTAGTCATCCCAACTTAATGTTCAATTGAACCAAACTCCAATATTTTCAGGATTTTCAACGTATTTTGCGCCAATAATCCGTATGAATGAAAAATAACTCAGATCGTGTTTTTTTTTGTAATTTACGAGTCACCTCCACATGTTCGAGTTAAGGCTTAAGGAATTGGCAACATCTCAGTAATCTGCAGATCATCATTCAACTTATGAACACCATCTACAATCGGTAAAAAATAGAACGGTAAAAAATCGAGACGAGGTAATGGAGCGGCTTGGGAGAGTGGCAACAATAGGGGAAGATGAACTAGTTGTATCATTTGATGTCAAGTCTCTGTTCTCAAGCGTGCCGGTAAAACAAGCACTCACGTTCTTTGAGGACTGGCTATTAGAGAGGAATAGCTCACCGGAGGGGCGGAGGAGAGCTAAAGAATTTTTGAAACTTGCTTCGGTTTGCAGGAATGAAAGTTATTTACTTTCAGGGGGAAATACTTTAAAGCTATGAAAGGTGTCGCAATGGGAAATGCTTTTTCCCCACTTATGAGTGAGATATTTATGGATAGACTGGAGAAGAAACTAAATGAAGTAGTTTTCCGACGGATACTGCCACTAACACAACAAGGTCGAAACGAGTCTCAGAACTTTTTGAACAGACTGTGTATATCGCCTAGAATGAAGTCATCATTTTATCGTGGCCGCAATTTTGTGAATTTCAATACTTCATTGGAATGCAATTTGGCGCCTATATTAGGCTTAGAATAACAAAGTAAACTTTTGTTTGTGTTCGTTGAAATATTGTACGGGACAAAATTTCGCCAACGTTTAAATGGTTTATTTATTAATAAGTTTTTACCCATAAAACTAGGCCGACACACACTATCAGCAAATTTTGGGCGAATAGGAGATTCTGATTTAAAGAACTTCATCACAGAATGGTATTTTTTAGTTTTTACAGTTGACAAACCGGCGATAAAACATAAATTAAAAACCATTTTTACATCGACCTCACATTTTTATCATATGATAAATTTGCCGTTCTTAAATGGCTTTAGTCTTCGATGTACTAGCCTCATGCTAACTGCACTATAAAATTAAAAACATATGTTATAAAGTACTTAAATAATATACATTAAAGTTGACAAAGAAAACCTTCATTAATATTCCAATCTCGATCGTAAAAAGCTGCATTAAAATGCAGTTACCCTCATAAGGAAGTTACTCATCTCCGCAAAGAAAAAAATATTTTACCTTGATTTATAATTTATACGCAACAAACAATAAAATACAAAATGAACAACGCAATTTCGCATATACACATATGGATCTGTACTTACACATTGCCAATCTTCAGGATCTTCTTTTTTCACTTCCTTGACTTTTTTCACCTCTTCGGCTCGCTTCAATTGTTCCTGTGCACTCTGATATAAATTGCATGGCTTGATTTGTACAAATTGCATTGGATTCGCCGAAGGTTTAGGCGGCGCAGGACGTGTTACTCGTGCTCGTTGTACGTATAATGTGTGATCGTGTGACATTGTTGTTGGCTGCAAAAGAACAAGAGAAAAGATGCTATAAGATAAAATGAAAATGCAAAATCACAACAACCGAGAAACGGCAAATTTACGAATGAAGAAGAAATGCACAAACGAACGAGTGAGAATTAAATGATTCATAAATTTAATCCTATATGAGAGTAGTCGAGTAATAAATGTTGTTTTGAATTGCCGAGTGGGTGGATGTTGTTTAATTTGATTTGGAGGCAATAAAGTGAACGAGTTGAATATTAATGGACGATGAATCATTTCGCAGAAGACAATGTTGAGTGATTAGTTTTAAAGCTGGGCACTTTGATAGAATTATATTTTAAAGGTTTACGCATTTAAGAGGGAAATTTTCAAGACAATTATTGCGCGAAATAGTTGACTTGTTCCCAAAGATCCGAGCCTGATCTAGCAATCATAATTGAACTTGAGGGAATAACATTGTATCTGCAACTTCAACCACTTACATAATTTATAGATTTGCACATGATTCGTGCTTGGACTATAAAGACCCTCAGGCCAAAGTGTTATTCCTTTGCAGTATCCTCTAACGATTTAATTCCAAGCTAACTAGCTGCCACCTCGTTATCTCTACCATAGAGCCGAGCGTTGTCTCGGAATTGTTTTGTTACCAACAAGTCAATGTCTGTCATTGGAAATTTACAACATAGAGATACTTTCTGCGCAAACGAAAGCTAGCCGCTATACAATAGTGCCGAGAAGTTTATTTACTACCAAGACAGACTATTAAAATCCTTCGCGTACTTTGTCAGTACATACCGTGATAGGTACACCATGGGCCGCTTCTGCAGACAGTTCGCTCCACTATCTACTCAAGTACACGGTGTGCGTACTTAATCAAACAGGCGCCTCATAAATTTCCCGCCATCGCTTAAGAAATCAACTTTCCTGTCAAAGTTTAAATTCCACAAATGGATTCGAAGGTGACTCGAGGTCTCAATTTCTCGTGTGTGACACTGAATGCTGTCTTGCAGATTCGCAACGTAGTGCTGTAGGTACACAATTGCCAGCCTCCGCGAGAAAGCTAATTAGAAACATCAATGGAATCCGAGTTCAATGTAGACTTTTCACTCCGGGCCCATTGTTGGGGTTCTGTCATGTCATCGAGAGGTCTCAAACTAAATTTGATAGGTAAAAATCAATCAAGTATGTGAAATGTTTTAACAATAGATCTGATATGGAACTGATGCAGTGCGGTAAGATATATGATGTTTTAAATTATTTGGTTTAGCTTCAAAGTAGTCAAAATGTGTGTATCATATGCATGTATACCGAACTCAATCGGGGTCGATATTTGATAGAAAAGATGCAATTATTCTATGATTATGTTTTATGTCTCCTCATCAATGCAGCATTATGAAAAGTCGAGCGCAAGTCGTAACAAAAGATAAAAAGCAAATGGCCCTTTTGTCACGAACTTCCCCGGCTGCAAGTGATTTGCTTTCAAGATGAGTTCATTCAAGCGAGGCTCTACCGGCTCCAAGCTACAACAAGCAGACGTCATGGCTCCGTAGCCAATGGATGGATTGTTAGACATGTTTAATTGAAGTTATAGTGTTTATTCAATTGAGGAAAAACTTTGATTTTCCAGCAAAAGAAGCGTCGAACGGCAGCACTCAGACCATTCATGTAAATTACTTTCCCATGACCAACGAACCATCTCACTTGAGACTAGGCACTTCTGTTTCAGATTTTCTCGTAGCATAAGGCCATTGACTGATGTATGATGATGAATTACAAGTGTTGCACTGGCACTGACAATCACTAGATCGACAGTTGCAATCACCACTA
Organism: Nemotelus nigrinus; assembly: GCA_947369275.1. Taxonomy (NCBI): domain Eukaryota; kingdom Metazoa; phylum Arthropoda; class Insecta; order Diptera; family Stratiomyidae; genus Nemotelus; species Nemotelus nigrinus. The sequence goes on from OX376372.1 coordinate 65,046,056, forward strand.
GGCTAGTTCAAGGGTTCACATGCGGAGAGGATGTCGTCTCTTGTTTGCATGTCATGATGTATTCAGAGTAATTATGTTTTGTAATTATGATTCATTAACGCTTTCGCTGTGACATGAACATTGGATGCAGATATGCATGTGTTCAAGAAGTTTGTAGAGAAGAATATGTTGAAATATGAATATCACTTAGAAATATGAACTGAATAATATTTGAGACAATTAGTTCAACATCACGCTCTTTTAGATTTTAGATTCTAGCTTCTATGTTCACCCAAAGTTCTATAAAGAAGGAATCCGACGATGAACTTATTTCGAGTTTGATTCAGGCAATTTTTAGAGCATGAAAAACTTTGGGACTATTCAAAATTAATATTAGAACAACAAATTTATATACGAGTAAAACTAAAACTGTAGACGAACAAAAAACGTGGGCATTTTCTTTATGTCTGTTCAATAATAAAATGAGCCATAAATACTTTTGTTAGTTTCTATTCATTTGTCGCTTTTTTTACTACTAAGTCTAACTGATTTTGTTTACCAAGGCTGGCATTCAGTATATTATTAATAAAATGAAGTTCAAATTTATTTTTCAAATGGAATCGAATCACAGGAATCGAAGTAACGTTCATATTAGCTAGAAATGAAGTGCCGGAATCGTGTAGGACAAGACAGTAAACATGGCCGGAAACTGGACTACTGGACTATCAAAACGTAAACATCAAGGAGAAATTGAACCAGAAACTTTGGACATTATAAAATGGATGGATTGGCGAACTAGGAAAAACGAGCAACCGGTGACGGAAGTTAAGCAACAATTGCACCAATTTAATTCTCAGACCACAGAAACCGTGGAAGTTAAACAGCAGCTCAACAACTGGAGCTTGTAAAAACTATGGGTACTGTCCTAATTGAATCAACTAGCGACAAACGACGCAAAATACCAATTATAGACAAGCAGACTTCGGGGACCATCTAGCCCCACACGAATGGTGTCAATATGAAGAGCTGCAGCAAAAGTTATTGAAACCATAGCGGTGGATATTTGCTTCAGCTATTCTAGCCTCACTTGCGCTTTGGATATGAGGCCTGGCGAGGATAACCAGGGGAATCTTGGCCGTAGCTAGATGAGGATATCAAATGACTGACGCTTCTGTCTTATTCTACGTCATCCCGTGAATCCGAACGAAATAGCAAAGGATACATTCATCCAGGATGTGCGAGGTTAGGAAATTACACTAGCAGGTAAGTGGTTTGATTCGGCGCATGCATCACCGATTCGTCAGGTAAAGCGGGTGTCTCATTGACCAGAAACTACCAGGGAATCGATGATCAGTGTAGCTTTTCAATTTTGGAATTATGCAGGAGCCACCAGAAATGGAAGTCGTGGTATAGCCAAGGATGTGTAAAACGAAGGGCCACCCTCACCTGAACGTCACTAGCTGGCGGAGTTTGCTGATGTCGAAACTGTGGAAAGGAAGGACATCAGAGTCGAGAGTGGCGTAATAAACATGAATCCTGGGACTTCCAGCCATGCGAAAATCGATTCTAGGAAAACAAAAGGAAAGCTAACACAAACCAAGTTCGAAGACTAGAGGTTGGCCCGTAGAGCTAACGATTCTAAAACCAGCACCGTTTCACTGGTAAATTTTTATGCGAATTAGTTTGGTCTACAAGCGAAAGGGGGTAATGAAGTTTATGGCATATCAGTGGATACAGGAGCTGCTAGTTCAATCCTTTGAAGTCCTGGAAACTCTGCAGCGTGACATGATAGCTTCTGGCGTGGTGAGATGTTCAGCAGGTACACCTCGAATATTTTGCATTTCAGCAACAGGTTCCGGTAGCGGATATAACGATTGAATGCATATTTACTCGGAATAGATTTCTTGAGCCGTCATTTGGGAGAGCGGAAAATCCAATAGAGGAACATGACAATACCGTTCGCACGCTAACCAGAATGAAAGCAATGCCATCGAATGGAAACCAAAGGAGACTACATACAAATATGTAGTCGCATTTTACCGAAGCCAGAAGGATTTTATAGAATTTCCAGATTTTTATTTCAGATGATGGAAGTCCTCCAAGAAAGCATACTAGATCAGAAATCAGGATACAACCAGAAGACTTCATGACAGTAGATCTGCAGGAGCTGGACTAGGCACACGAAATAATTAAGAACCATGCAAATTTAAACATCAACCGAGCAAAATAGAGCTGTGATTAGAGAGCGATTTGCCTTGGTTTCAAGAACATGACTTGAAGTGTGAAACTATAGTGGAAATGAAGAGGGTCGTCTAGTGCGACAAAGCAGCTCAACTACGTCGTTTTTGAGATGAAAGAAGATGAAAGTTGACCGAGAGTATTCGATAGTCCTATACATATCTTTAAAAATTCGGTTGCGCAATGCGTTATTTTAACGAGTTTTCTTCATTTATAAAACGCAAGAGCTGAAAATGATCAATCTGAGATATTTTATAAATTAAGCTTGTGAAGTAAAGAGTATCTAACAATGAAGCTTCCATATATGTCGAAGTAATTTCATACACAAATGTGGAAGTAGTTACTTACACGATTGTAGAAAATAAAGGACCCACTTCAAGATAACTGACTTGAACTCTTACAAATAGTAAAAAAATGAGCAATAACAAGCAGATAAATTACATAGATCAGGTTTTCCATGGAGATTAGCATTAAATTTAAATTGTATTATAAAATTGAATCCAAGCGAAAAATACATGCGTTGAAACTCAACGCATTTAGTCCACCTTTTTTTTTAGGTCCTCGGTATCGTTAAAAATTAATCTTTGAGCTGACTTTCCCTGAAATTCCTGTATAGCGGTGATAGCCTCACTATCTTCTTGGTGAAACATGACTCCAACAGGTGTTTGCCCAACCTCTTTTCTTTCATAGTCTACCGCAATTTCATTTGGTACGTGTGGTGAAAGGCAGTAAAAGTGGCTTCCTCTTCCGAATATGCTACCATAATATGCTTCCTCTTCCGAATATGCACCTCCACAGCTTTGCCATTTAAAAAATTCCAAAAACAAAGCCTGGAAAAAGTTTCGCCTGACTCGCTCAGAACCTGACTATCAACGTTTTTCCACATTACGAGATCTGCATCATAATGAAGTTGCATTCGCATATCATAGACATACGCAACAGCTTAGATTTAATTTTCAAGCTCAACCTAAGAGATTTTGGAATTTTGTTAATTCTAAGACTTATAACGATGGGTATCCACTCACATTTAAATCTGACGACTTTTATTTTGATGATCCCTTTGATATTAGTAATTTATTTGCTTCCGTTTTCCGTAAAGCCTATCGTACGGACTTTCCTAACTCCAGACACTTTTCACCCTACTTGACGAACTCAACAGTTTCTTCTTTGGAGATGAAGGATTTAAAAATTGACGAGGACACTATTATCACATTTGCTAATAAACTTGACAATAATATAACACCTAGCCCAGATGGCATACCTAATTTGGTCTTGAAATATTGTGTGTCGTCACTACTACCTGTGCTGTCTTATATTTTCAATACATCCTTAAAAACAGGCATCTTTCCTCATTTGTGGAAATACTCCACCGTCACTCCTATATTCAAGAAAGGGAGTCGTAATAACGCTTGCAACTATAGACCTATTGCAAAACTTCCCTGTGTCGCAAAACTTTTTGAAGCCATAGTCACGAATGTTGTAGCCTTTCATTGCAAATCAATTATGGCTCCGTATCAGCATGGTTTCATGAAAGGTCGTTCAACCACAACCAACCTGCTTGAATTTTCTCACCAAATAACAAACTCAATTGAAGCTGGGCTCCAAACTGACTGCGCCTACACAGACTTGACGAAAGCCTTTGATAAGCTTGATCACTCTATACTTTTAGCTAAGCTTCATTCCTTTCAATTCCCTTACTTGTTTTTAAATTGGGTTGACTCTTACTTGACGAATCGAACTCAACGTGTATCCTTTCGCGGTGCCTTGTCATCTGAAATTAGAACCACGTCTGGTGTTCCACAAGGTAGTCATCTAGGCCCTTTACTGTTCGCCTTATTTATTAATGACGTAGGTTCCATTCTACAGTCATCTTCTGTTCTTCTTTATGCCGATGACGCTAAAATTTTCAAAGTTGTGAGAAACCTTAACGATTGCAATGATTTGCAGCAGGATCTAAACAGATTTGCCAAATGGTGTTCCGATAACAATCTCCTAATTAATCCTGACAAGTGTACGATTATATCTTACACACGCAAAAATAATCCTGTAATCTATGAATACTCACTTTTGAGTACATCTTTAAATAGATCAGCGAAAGTACTCGATTTAGGAGTATTGCTGAATCAATCCTTCACATTTGACGATCACATCGATTCAATCGTTGTGAAAGCTAGCAATGCCTTAGGTTTTGTCAGAAGACGTTCGAAGGAATTCAACGACATTTTTCTAACTAAGACCCTCTTTTGTAGCTTAGTAAGACCTATTGTCGAATATGCAAGTATTGTATGGTCACCATATCAAAAAGTCTACATAGACCAAATTGAGTCAATTCAAAAGAGGTTCTTACGTTTCTGCCTCCGCGGTCTTCCGTGGTATGACCCTTTACATTTACCTCCTTATCAAGACCGCTTAAATCTTTTACGAATGGATACCTTGGACTCTCGACGTCAAAATTCCAAAATCTTATTTGCCGCGAAAATTTTGGATGGCACCGTTGACTCAAACTACTTATTAAACCAACTTAATTTTAACATTAATAACAAACGTGTCAGGCGTGTTAAATTTATGTCGATCCCTCAACATCGGACCAATTATGGTTGCAATGAACCAGTCACTTCAATAAGTAGATGCTTTAACGAAGCTTATTATAAGTTTGATTTTCATTTATCTACAGCATCAATTAAACGAATTCTGTGTAAGAATAATTAATTTTTATTGTATGTGTATAGTCTGCATTAGACGAATTTAATAAATGATTGATTGAATAATTATTCCCTCAATGTCTCAAAAAATGGGCGCAAAAGCCTTACTCGCAAACCTAAACACGTTGAATTTCTTCGACGTCGATGAAGATGGTAGTTTCCAAACGATCAACTCCTGTTTCGTTTTGGAACCAATAGTGATGGATGTAAGTTTTGTCCACTGTTACAAAGCACCTAAAAAATTATTTCCCAACGTGATACTTTTCACGATTGGCCCTTTGTTACTCTCCGATGAACGTTCTTCGTACCCTATGTGCGGAGCCCTTTTTCTCTCAGTTACCTCAGATAGAAGTTAAAAAGTCACTCTTCCAAGACAACATTTTTTACTTTTTTTTAATGTTAATCATCGAACCAGCGTGCAATTGTTGGATATGGAAGAACAGAGTCCCCTTGTGTTTTCACCAAATTGGAGTGTATGTCTTTCCAGAAATTTTTTCAACTTTTTTTCTTTCTTGGCGACAGCTTTCGCCACGTTTTTTTTTCATTTCCGTGTTATCACCTCGACTGCTCATATATACGTATATACGATTTTCAAATACTTATCTAAAAAGAGTGCAAGGAGGCAAAGCTCTATTATAGACACTGAATTGAGCCCTTTTTGGTTCTCGATGACAAATGGCATAAACTGCAACAAACCGATTTCTAATACATTGCTTTACGTCGATCTCATATTGAAAGTTTGTTTGTATCTGTGGTGCAAAATTCAGTAAAAAAATTCACACAATATACAATGTACCATTTCAAATAATTTCAGATGAGCTTCAAGTCAATTTTCAGTGGAAAATCTTGATTATCATTACAGTGGGACATTCAACTCATTAGAAGATCCGTATATGCATCGTTTTCACTTTCATTGGTACATCACTATCGGAAACGCTAACGACCGACCGATCACAACCTACAAAGTTTAATGTATTTTATGCGACTTGTCTTCGACAGCACCGTGAACATTAAATGCTGCATACATTATGATTTCACATAAGCTAACGAACTATCTCGCAAACTACGTGTTTCTTATTCACGTAGCTAACAAACAAACACACAAACAAACTATCACTCCATAGAACTCGAATCGAGGCAATGGCTAAGCCATTCATCGATATCGAGAGGAGTTTCACCTGACCAAAATGTTTGTACGTAGCTGAGGACAGGTGCCGCGATGAGAGTGATATTGCGCATTCCTGATTGTGTCTTATGCAGCTACAGATTAAACTGCCGCAAATGCCACGGCGGTACAGCATTAAATTGTAGTTCGGTACAATATGCACTCATAGTTATAATGATCGCAAAACTATCATTACCCAGAGTATCATACTATCGACAGTATTTTCGTTCAAAGCTTTTTCGCATTTTCGGTGCGCATGATAGTTTCCAGCCGAACGATTTATGGTTTCTGGTTGAAAAATGGTATTGGAGAAGAGAATTTCAAATCATAAATCATGCTGTTGGTTATCTTCGTGAGAAACTGTTTCCCGTGGTGATTTGAAATTACAGACTTCTATCGATCTTAGAAATAAAGAAAATTTGCCAGTCGTAACAAAAAATTAGTAATTAAAGAATACCGAATGTAAGTTGTCTGTATTTTTGATTTCTTTTCTGCTTTTATATGAAATTTCCCAACAAAATCGTTCATTTTGGATAATTATTAAGTTGACGAGTTCGATTAGGTGAATCGAGTGTAAATTGAAATCCGAATACGAAATTTGTATTACTACTAATGCTTGACTGGCAATAAAACAGTCCCAATTAATATATAGACGGAAATGTACAAACTAAACCGCATAAGTAATCAGGAATTGCTGTATGGATTTCAAAACTATGTCAAAGTTTTGATGAGTAATAATGCTTGACCAGAACTAAATTTGGAGAATGAAAATGTCATAATTCAATGAAATATTCAAAAGGGCAATTATTGACAATATATTGATGATATTGGAGTGTTCGATAATTCATTGCCGATTTTTTCAAAATATGTCATTAGGGACTTAACAATGGAACTAAGTTCAACGTAAATCATGAAACTCCAACGTCATCAGACAGCTGGCTTATTTTTAAAAAAAGTGGTAATCTGTGACCATTAATGTTCTTGTCAGTCACAGTTTCTGTGATATGGATAAAATGGCTGTTGGAGTGGGAATCGACCAAAGATCATGCTAATTTGTTTCTTGCTACATCGCCTACGATCATGCCTCCAGTCCCTCCTGCAACGATGTCCAGGATGTTGTCGCTGAGGCCACAAGAATTGGTGTAACTCTTATTCTGGGCACAGACTCTAATGACCATATTGTAGTATGGAGCAGCTCCAACATAAATGGCCGAAGTGAGGGGCTTTTTAACTTCATCTTGGCTTACGACCTATTCATCGCCAATGCTGCCAGTGAACCGACCTTACTTCTCACAAATCGTAGGGAGGTTCCTGACCTAACTCCAACCAGTAGACGACACTCATATCTCCACCGTCACAGGACAGTTTCACAGGAGTGTAGGTATTTTGATCGTAGGTACATATTTTTGAAGTTCGTTGGCCGCAGCTCAACTGAACAGATAGTCTTTATTATAAGAAAGAGCACAGACTGGAAGTTATTCCAATCCCTGACCTGATCCCCTTATTGGAAACTACATCGAGGAGCATCGACTACAATCATGAATTGGGTCAGGAGGTTGACAATTTATCAACTCACAGTCTGGGAGAATCCCAAGCCTCAATTGTGGAATATGAATGGCAAAGAGAGATCAAGAAGGAATTCAACAGCTCTTAAAGATCTAATGACTTATCGCTAAATAAAACAAAGCTGAAAGCTTCTAAATACGCCATACGAAAGCAGAGAGGTCCTTATGGAGATCTTTAGGGAGCATCATTAACCCTGATGGCATTTGGCACATTTCGAGCGAAGACATTCTAAACGTTTTCATGGACTCATATTTTCCGTGAGTTATTGCCGGGGTATTGAAACGGCGCATCAATCGCCATTTCTTAGGATATCTAATTCTCAATGGAGATGGGTCATGAACTCATTCGAGCCGTTAAATCTTCGAATCCGGATGGCGTTCTTCCGGCTGAGATCTAGCAGTCTATAGAAGTAACGCTACAATGGTAAAGATATATATATATATATATATATATATATATATATATATATATATATATATATATATATATATATATATATATATATATATATATATATATATATATATATATATATATATATATATATATATATATATATATATATATATATATATATATATATACCTATATATATATATATACTGGGCAAAAAAAGTTCGTGAACACTCATAAGCAAATGATCTGAATTCACTACAAGGGTCATACAAGCAATATTTTCAAAAGAAAAACATTTTGTTTGTATTTTAAAAAGCAAAAAGTATATTTCTAAAATTAAACATTAATATTCTTGAACAATACCCAAAAATTTGAAAATCAAAAAAGGTTAAAAAATAATGCAAAAAAAGTCTGTGAACACAATGTAAGTAGTAATTTATAAACTAAAAAAATGAAGTTTAAATTTAAGTCAAAACGATGTTGGGCCACCTTTGTGTTTGATTACTTCCATGAGACGTGCTTGCATCGATCCAACTAGTTTCGTTGTGATTTCTGCCGGAATTTGATCCCAGCCTTCCTTGATGACTCTTTTCAAATCCTGCAAGGATTTTAGCGGACGTTTACGAATTCTCCTATTAATTTCATCCCACAAATGCTCAATGGGATTCAGGTCTGGCGATTGTGGAGGGGTTTCGAGAATTCGACCTACTCTGTAAAGCAACCATTCTTGAACCTTTCGGGTAGTA